>JBAMIE010182814.1:0-12991 GCA_037177295.1 Kaempferia parviflora | reverse complement strand
AGAACAATTACTTGTACGGAACAAAGCAGGAGCAGCGATCCGTAAGTTAACGTAAACATTAATTTATTTACTTAACCGTTCACACCTTTTAAAAGGAGTTTTTTTTTTTTTTTTTGTTAACAGACTCAAAATTGAAACCGGCGGACAAGCAGAAGAAGAGCAAAAAGGACAAAAGAAAGAAAGACGAGAAGTCTCCAGAGGCGACGACGTGTTTCTCTAACCTACGAAAACGAAAATTTGATCTCCGAATTGGAAATCGAGGCGACCTCGTGGTGTTAATTGTCGACCAGCTTCAGCGTCGCGGCCAGAGCTGATTTTAGGAGAAGAATCGAAGAGATTGAACTGGTAAGGTTGGTCACTTTTGCATTTCATCTTACTCTTCTTCTTCCTTGTTTGTCGATGTTCATATATATCTTCTATTTTCTTGTGCAACTGATATGTTATAAAAATCTCGGATTGTGCTTTCAGTTTGAGAAATCGAGAGTAAGAAAGGTTTTCGTGGCGGATTAAGTAGATATGGGAGCTGAAATCTGTGGGGAAACTATATAAGTTTGTGTTAATTATTGCATTCTGAGTTGATAAATATTCTTCATTGTTAAGTACAAGTTATTTTTCTTGTATTCCTTTCTTCGAGAGTTGTCAGATCTGCTTTGTTATTCTTCCTTTTATTTATCAATATTGAAAAATCTTTTTTTTTTGTTGCTAAATGTCTTTTTATAATTCATATTTTACACTGGCTTATATGTACTCAAATCTTATTAATGATTTCTCCTCTTACTAGCTAGAATGACATTGCAGTTCATGTACTAAACAATTTTGCTCCTTTTTAAATTTTTATGCTCATAAGGTAGTGGTCTATTTAGTTCGTTTAATGTTTCATACAGTGGCACAAACATTGGTATTATGCTGCTGTCATAGTAATTTTATATTTTTCTTTCTAGTTCTTGAGCACAAACATTGGCATCGTTTAATGTTTCTTATATGAATTTTCACTTGGTAAAGATCCAGAATCTGTTTCCTGAAACTAAATTTTCTTTAGGTGTTCAATTAGAGTTTTTTAGATACGCACTATTATTGGTTTATATTGGCACATGTTGGAACATGAAATTTCCCATGAAATTTCCCTTTTTCTGTCATATTGCTTATTATTATGGGAATCTTTGGTCATATCTTTGACCTTTAAGAGGTTACTAATTCTTCTATTTTTCGACTTTTGAATCTGTGTATGGGGCTTGCTTTCACATTAGGAGGAGATAAAGGTTTGACAGAGATGAACAATTTAAAGTTGGGTGTGGAAGTTGTAAGTGCCCATGACCTTATGCCTAAGGATGGTCAAGGATCTTCTAATCCCTTTGTGGAGCTTCATTTTGATGGCCAGAAATTCAAAACTAGCATCAAAGAAAAAGACCTTAATCCTGTCTGGAACGAGCTCTTCTACTTCAACATTACAGATCCTTCTTCTCTCCCTGACCTCACACTTGAAGCTTCTGTACACAGCATGAACACAGCCACAAATTCAAGGTCATTCCTTGGCAAAGTCCAGATTGCTGGAACCTCTTTCGTTCCCCTTTCAGAAGCTGTAGTCATGCACTATCCTCTGGGAAAACACAGAATGTTTTCGCGTGTAAAGGGAGAATTAGCCCTTAAAGTATTCCTTACAGATGCCCCTTCCATCAAACCTTCCAACCCTATTGATCCAGTTGTTGGAGAACCTGAACAGATTTCACAAGGAAATAAAAGTCTACTTAAACATACATTTCATAGCATTCCAAATGAGGTCCAGCTGCAACAATCCTCTGCTCCAGTCATTGAGCCAGTGAAGTATGTGGCTGCTGATCCCATGAAACATGAGTCTCAGCCCTCCAAAACTGTCAGGATGTTTCCATCACTGTCTTCTCAGCAGCCATTAATGGACGTCGACTATGCACTAAAAGAAACCAGTCCTCTTCTCGGTGGTGGTCAGATTGTCCGAGGCCGAGTTATTCCTGCTCAGAAGCCTGCTAGTGCATACGACCTCGTGGAACAAATGCAATATCTCTTTGTACGTGTCGTCAAGGCACGAGATTTACCGACGATGGATGTTACAGGAAGCCTTGATCCTTATGTCGAAGTGAGGGTGGGTAACTACAAGGGGAAAACTAAGCATTTCGAGAAGAATCAGAACCCAGAATGGAACGAAGTATTTGCAATTTCTAGAGACAGGGTACAGTCATCAGTTATTGAGGTCGTGGTGAAAGATAAAGATCTGATCAAGGATGATTTTGTTGGGATCGTTCGATTTGACTCGAATGATGTTCCAACACGCGTCCCGCCTGATAGTCCATTAGCTCCTGAGTGGTACAGGCTTGAGGACAAGAAAGGGGACAAAACGAAGGGTGAACTGATGGTTGCAGTTTGGATAGGCACTCAAGCTGATGAAGCATTTGCTGATGCATGGCACTTAGATAATGAGACGGCGGCAGCGGCGGCGGCGGCGGCGGTTAGCTCTCACACAAAGTCAAAAGTCTACCATGCACCCAAGTTGTGGTATCTTCGAGTCAACGTTATTGACGCACAAGACATTTTTATAGCCGACAAAACCCGCTTCCCGGATGTTTATGCCAAGGTGCAACTAGGCAATCAGATTCTGAAGACGAGACCAGTTCAGTCGCGCACATTCAATCCACTTTGGAACGAAGACCTCATGTTTGTTGCGGCGGAGCCGTTTGAAGATCAACTCATTATTTCCGTAGAAGATCGGATCGGACCAAACAAAGATGAGATGGTAGGCCGCATCATCCTTCCTTTAAGCTCGATCGAAAAGCGGCTTGATGATCATATGATCAACGCTAGGTGGTTCAGTCTCCAGAGGCCCGACGAGGTCGACGTTGACCAGCTGAAGGAGGATAAATTTTCAAGCAAAATCCAACTCCGAGTCTGCTTGGAAGGCGGGTACCATGTGCTCGACGAGAGTACCCACTACAGCAGTGACCTCAGACCCACAGCAAAGCAGCTATGGAAACCATCCATTGGATTGCTCGAGCTTGGCATCCTTAATGCAGAAGGCCTCCATCCTATGAAAACACGAGGAGGAAATGGCACCTGTGACACCTACTGTGTGGCCAAGTACGGACGCAAATGGGTCCGGACACGTACAGTCGTGGACAGTCTTTCCCCCAAATACCATGAACAATACACGTGGGAGGTTTATGATCCAGCTACAGTCTTGACAGTCGGTGTCTTTGACAATTGGCAACTGGAGAATGGAGACAAGGATGCAAAGATCGGCAAGGTTCGCGTACGTCTCTCAACCCTCGAAACGGGTCGGGTGTATACGCACTCGTACCCGCTATTAGTCTTACACCCCTCAGCCGGCGTGAAGAAGATGGGCGAGCTCCATCTCGCTATACGCTTCTCGTCTACATCCTTCATCAATATGATGCACATATACTCGCGGCCCCTGTTGCCTAAGATGCATTACGTACAGCCTTTAAACATGATCCAGCAAGAAATGCTCCGGCACCAAGCCGTTCAGTTAGTCGCGGCGCGTCTCGGCAGAATGGAGCCGTCCCTCAGAAAGGAAGTGGTGGAGTACATGTCTGATGTCGACTCTCACATGTGGAGTATGCGCCGGAGCAAGGCCAATTTTTTCAGGCTCATGTCGGTTTTCTCGGGCTTAATTGCGGCGAGCAAATGGTTTGCGAATGTCTGCGTGTGGAAGAACCCGATCACCACCGTACTGGTGCACATTCTGTTCATCATGCTGGTGTGCTTCCCGGAACTGATTCTTCCTACTGTGTTTCTGTACATGTTCCTGATAGGACTCTGGAACTACCGGTTCCGGCCGCGTTATCCGCCTCACATGAACATAAAGCTTTCGCACGCGGAGGCCGTGCATCCTGATGAGCTCGACGAGGAGTTCGATACGTTCCCCACCAGCCGGAGTGAGGAGATCGTACGCATGAGGTACGATCGGTTGAGGAGTGTGGCCGGGAGGATACAGACTGTGGTCGGAGATTTGGCGACTCAGGGGGAGAGGCTGCAGGCGTTGCTTAGCTGGAGGGATCCACGGGCAACGGCAATCTTTTTGGTGTTCTGCATGGTGTCGGCCATTGTGCTTTACACCACTCCGTTGCAAGGCTTGATTGTTCTGCTTGGGTTCTATGTCATGAGGCACCCAAGGTTTCGAAACCGTATGCCTTCTGCGCCGCTGAATTTCTTCCGTCGTCTGCCGGCAAAGACAGACAGTTTGCTTTAGATTGGAAGATGTGTAGTAAAAGACAGACAGTTTGTAGGAGTTCTCTATCTTGTATGTTAGAATTGATGCTAGAAATGTCTAATATGATGTAGCAGTTAATGAATATTCTTAAGAACATGAGAATCATCAGCTAATTAGAACATCAACTGCTCTGTTAATCATCTATCCTGGTTTAAGTAACGACTTCTCTGTGAATCATCTATCCTTTTCTCTACTAGTAGGGATGTGAAAAAAAAATTCAAAACTACGGGACATTTGCTTACTAATTATTCCCAATTTTCATATCTAAAACCTTGATGACAAATTGCTAAAATAAGTTTAAATAAGTAAAAAATTATTAATTACAAAGATCCGCACAAACTATCCTAATTGCAGTTGAAAACCAATTCTCGTAACAAGATTTAGGGCTTGTTGATTATAGAAAACCCAAAAAATAAAGAGAGAAAATTTTCAATAACTTATTTTTTATGTGAACGATAAAAAAAAAAATTGAAATCAGTCGTCCTCTATCAATTCTGTTACACTTTACGCGTAGTGTGTAACTAAAAATTATTATCAAATAATATATGAGAAAGACTGAAAAATATTCCTTAATATTGGACAATAATTAAAAGGTTTATCAATTAATAATTACATCTTACTGGCCTAACTTAAAAATAGAAGACATCATTAATATTCTCGTGTAATCAAAATGATATCTGAGATAATTATGACGGCACATAAAGTAGAAATTAAACTAAAAAGGAATCATCAAGTAGAAGGAAAATGTAATGACAAACTAGAAATTAGGGAGGGAAAGTGCAAGAAGTAGCCTCGAAATGCATGCCCTTTCTAACTCAAATTATTAAGAGAGATCCAGATTAATAATCACACGTTAATCAATTCTTTTTCTTTAAAGTAATCGTCAGCATACTCCAATTTAATCCACGTAAAGACATCTTAAGTAGAAAATAAATGAAAAAAGAAGAGTGTTTGAAGAAGTAACCTGAAAGACATATACATGTGTGTATATATATTTGCGATGAAGAATTAATCAGCAACAGATGGGAAATTCCAAAGGAATCGCATGATCTCTCAAATTAAACCACACTACTAAAACAAAAAATTAAAGAAGGGAAGAAAAAGAAGAGGAGAGGGGAGAGAGATCAATGCGATCCCTTTGGAATTCTCCTTCAGCTGCCCACGCCAGTTCCCGAGTTTCTTCATCTCTCATTCATTCTTGTGCTTTCTTTTATGCTCGTGAAGAAGGTCGGTTCAAATTTAATGAGAGAGAGAGAGAGAGAGAGAAGAGAGATGGGTATAAAAGGTAGTGGACCAGCAGTGAGTGTTGGTGCTACTGTTGGTGTTGGTGTTGCATAGCTTCGCGTTAAGGTGGTGAGGGGCCGGAAACTGTGAACTATGACCCAATTGCTCCCTCTTCCTTGCTAACTCGGTGAACATATTAACCTTGTACCATTTCTAATATATATTTATATATAGTCAAAATTTTAAATACCATGAAATTTCATGTCAATCAGCACAAATAAAACCTAATGATATATCCAACAAGTCGAACATACGAAGACAAAGGCTAGGGGCAACACTTCACATGATCGAGACGTCTCTACTAACACGAGATTTTATTGGTACTGTACGACGACAAGCTTCCATAACAGCCTTCTATGGCAATTTGAAGCTTCATGCAAGACGAGATACGGGACAGCCTTTAGCAGTGACAATGCTGCAAGTCAATTAAGAAAGAAATGAAGCTGAAATTTTTGCCTCTTCATCATCATTTCATATCAAAGTTCTACCTTTGCAGACCAGACAAGGCACCAGCACGGGCACGGGCATGGGTATGGGCATCGGCACTATATCATTCGTCACCGTTACAAGAAAGGGTTTTTTTATGTTGTAGTTGATTTAAACAAATGGCGTGATATATAATGAATGAACTAGTTTATATTAAATACAATATGCATGACTTCACCATGATGAACAATCTTCATAATAGTACAATATTAAAGCCAATCGACTTTGCTAGCTCCAAGTGAGTGGGGGTGGGAATGGGATAGAAGGCTAGGCTCGGTGACAATCAAAGAGGAATATTGCATTGGTAGTTGATGGCACTCAATGCGCGGTGAATATAATGGAGGAGGCCAATATTATAGATATAGTAGATACCAACCAATTGAGATGTGGCACAAGGGGCTTAGGTCAATGACAAGCATTTAAAGGCATGCAAGTGTCAGTCGGCACTATAATGCAAGGCAGCAAGTGGAGGATACAGAGCAACGGTGGACGGCGTTGCAAGTAAAGGACGATGACACCAGTAAGTGACAATTGGATGGGGTTAATGCAAACAAAGGATGATGAGGAACATTAGATGGTGATCTTGTTTCTCCCCCCTCCTCCTCCTCCTCCTTTTTGTTCCCATTTTCTTCTCTGTTTTCCTTTTCTTCCCTCTACGTTTTAATTCCAATCCTAAACAACTTTTATCTTGAACGGTCGAAGTTGCACATGATCAACAGAAATGTCATTCACAAATAATTCTACCACAAGTCTTCTAAATCAAGTAGAGCTGTCAGGCAATTTTTTCACACTCTAAGAATGTCCAACTTGCTCGCTCGCTAGCTAGCTAGCTTTTGCTTGTTCCCCCTTTTCTTTTTGCATGGTCCTCACTAGTGATTGTTGCTTTAGGTACCAACACCATTTGTCTAACTAGCTATACCATTGGAAGGGGTTGGTCCTCACTCTACTAACCGCACTGCCGTTGCTACTCTTGCGGCCCCTGACTATAAAAGTTAGCAAAAGTACAACAATTTACTTAATAACTACTATCAAGGAGGGGAATTTTGCAAGTGTAAGATGGTAACAGGACTAGCTAGCTGTCTCGATCACGAGCAGACCAAACTTTCAAAAAACAAGTAACAGACGCTGTCACTTTCTGACTTTCTCACGGTTGGATTCTTTCTAGCTTATGCACCAACACAAGCCATGAGATTTCTACAATGCTTGTTTTAAATGGGTAACAAACAAGTAGCTAGGCAATGCCTTGTTAATGCCTTGAATCTTAAATTCAACTGGTCCATCCTTAAGCTAGTGGTCGGTACCCTCTTCTCCTTTGAATATGCATGTGGTGCCGAATGATCAAAACAAATCAATCAATATGCTAGTTTGCTATAGAGTCCACTAGTTACATCGAAGTCTACCTTGGTAAATGTTACAATCATGGACGAGTAGACATATGAGTGGATTCAGGCCAATTCGATGAGAAATCCTAGCTCAGAAGGAAAATAAAAACACTTTTGTCGATTAGCTTGCGAGAAAGCTAGTTACTGTCAAAAGTCACTGAAATGAAGAAACATGTAGGTCATGGTGAGTACGAGTGGCAGATAAAGAGATGGTAATGTTTATGCAACCCACACTGTCAATGCCCGACAACAGTTACCATCGAGTACGAGTGACATTAAAAGAAAGAACGTGGGCAGCATTAATGACGCCCGCACTACAAACAAACCCTTGACTTAGCCCTCTCGAGACCATCTTTTATGCTATTTATATATCCATATCTATGTATGTATATGATGATTACATGACATCCCGAGCATAGGAATATAATTCACAGATAGGATGGGGAATATTATTTAATCTGAAAATTATGGAAAACTTGAAGTTCACGTTCTATGAACAGCTGAAAGTAGTGTAGAAAAGAGCTGGGAGTAGCTAGTAAGCAAGAATTATCATTATGTTTATATATATCGATTCGATATGAATAATTGCGTGCCGTTTAAATCAGCATACCTTTGGTGTGCAGATCGATAGATAATACGTGACGAGGATTGATCCAGCCGCATCAAGCAATCTGGTTGCAACCTGAAGTTGAGTTTCAAGAAAATAAAACTAGATATTGCAAACGAGGCTAAAAAGCAGTGTGCCATAATGATAAATATGAAGTCCTTTTCGATTGTAAATACTAGAAAGCATTCAGAACATGTGATTCACCTTCTCCTCCAAGGCAAAGTCACCTCCAAATTTAAGAATCTTGGCTGGACTGTCCAAAGATATCAGCAAAGAAAAATGAAATAGAGCTGCAAGATTATTACTGAGCAAATATTGAACAGTGAATTATATAATTGGAATGAATAAATTGCACTTCAAATCAATCAGAGTCTAATATTTCATTTGCGAAGCACCTTACAAATTTAAAACAATAAATATAATGGCACTTTAAAGTCGTGGTAAAAAAATAAAACATGAAGGTTAAAAAGAACTTTTGGACCCACATACTTCCCATGCAACGGAAACAAAACATCTCGCATATCACATGGAAATTACATGTACTTGGGAGTCTCGATCTGTTCAGCAGACAGGGGCATGTGAAATGTTAGTAGCAAAGGGCACCAACTAGTAAGGTTCAATATTCCACAGGGTTGAAGCCCCACCAGCCCACATCAATCTGATGTCACCGTGTTCCCATGGCCCAGTGCAAGTGGACCTGCCACCCCACCCATTTTCAACCAGCACCACTACAGAAAGGACTTCCCAGTGTGCCATTAATCCCATCCCTTTCTTACAGCCATGGAGACTGAACAGTTCTCTAGCTTCACATAACAGTACAGTCAAATAGAGACCTGTTTAACAGTGCCAAGTCCAGGCTTGCATCATTCGAGCATGCTGTGAAGGTTGCCAGAGACGACTACTCGGAAAGCAGAGTTGAAGAGGCTGATCAGTGGAAAATCAAGGCTCTACTGCAACTAGGCCACAATAGAAAAAAAGTTGCATATTTTCAGTTTCTTTATAAGATAGAGCGAACTATTAGGGAAAAAATAAATTGAATGATCAGAAACTAAAAAGAAAATGTGGCAATCCATGTAGGAGCCTTAAAAACTTGAATAAATGCATACATGGATTGAGTCACGAGTCTTATCCTAAAATCACAATAAATGATAGCTCACACGCCGTTATTAAACAATAAAACTTGATTTTATAAAAATTCATCAATAAGGAGCGTATCCACCAAGTGCTTTATTTAGGGAAGTATCACTGGTTGAGCTAAGAACAAGTGCAATAATCTCTTTAAGTACCAGCATGCAACTGCTGCAAGCATGAGATAGATGGAATATAAAAAAAAGAAAAACCTTCTTTGCCAATAATTATTGTCTCAAGCTAGGATCAGTTACGTATTCTTTCATTTTTTTTAATCTCAATCACACGGCTGGAACAAGTCATCACATACTGAGATTTTCCCTTTACTAAGCAACAAACTATAGCTTGACAAATCGGTAGAAAACTAGAATTACTAAGTTCCTAAGTTTTGCCCAAGTACCAGGTCTGTATTACTTATGAATATGATACAAGAAAAAGCAGAACAAGGCAATTCAATGACCGAATTCTTTTTCATGGTAGAGAAATTATAAAGAGAAGAGTACCATGTTGATATTACTCTTGAGAGTTATCATCGACATGTCTCACTGTCTTACTAATGCTATTAGTACTGAAGGCCATTATATAAATAAATAAAATGAGGGGCAGGCCCAAATTGAGGGTGTAAGCTAACGAAACTGACATGTCCACATGATATCTTCTAGCTCAATACTTCTCTGCTTTGCTAAGATGATAGATTATCAATAAACAAAAAGGAAGGAGAAGAAGCTTACCAGTTAAAGACTTGAAACTGCAATTAGGCCTTGTTTACTACCACTAAATGGAGTGGAAGCAAAAAAGAAATGGATAGCTGAGAAAGTATAAAAAGACTAAAATAACCCCGCAATGCCAATGGATAGTAAGAAGGATAGTCTTGTCATTTTTATTTTATTCAACCTTCTCCAACCTAACAAATAGACAGCTTCAATCCCTCCTCTCCCCTCCACCTATGGCTCCCCTTCCCTTCCCTTCTTTGCCTCTTCCCCTCTAATTGCATCCCTATCAAGCAAACAGGGCCATATGCATCACAATCAAGCTTATAGCCAAATGTCTGATAAAATATTAAAGCAAAGAAATTGAGATACTTCGGTGAAACAGATGCTAAATGTAGCGAGATAAAGGCAATATTCCTGCATATGACAACTGCTTGATTTGCACGTGAACATGCAATTACACATCCAAAAAGGTTGGAATACAGTGATATGCCATTTTTAACAGAAGGCAAAAGAAAAATTAGAAAGGAGTGATAGTTACATATGACATGACCGTAAATAGTTTGAAGTGAACAAACTGGGAAAAGTATAAAATAGTAAAAATTTTGTATTGACTGCTCAAAAAATATTAATCAGTATACATGACATACCCACAAACCTCTAGTTCACAAATAAGAACCACAGGATTGTAGTTTAATTGCTAAAATATCATAAGATTTGACATTTGTAATAAGTAAACTGTTTTTAGTGAAGCATCTGTAGCCGACAAAACGATTGATAGGTGACATGTTCACATCGCTCAATTTTACAATCAAAATGTCACATACGGAATCATAATGTTATATGTGGTTGTAGATTATTTGTGACAATAACCTAAGATTTGAGGTTTAGATCATAATAAACTGTTTTAGCAGTTAATTTATGAAATCGACACATGGCATGTTCGCATGGCTCTGACTTTAAAGTCTTTATTCCCAGGAAAGATAGTCAATCTTCTTGCATATCTCCCTTCATCCTTCTAGACATTTTATCTTATTTTTTAGTTGACTATATTACAGGGTTTAAGCTAATTTTGGTTGTGCTATTTCTGTTTTTTACAATTTACATAGTTTGCAAAGAAGTCATAGTCTGAGATCCAAATATGTGATGATTATTTTGTACTTTAACCATTTCATAAACATAATTCAATGTAATTGGAAATTAGGAAAATATTTTAAGGTGACAATGATGCTACTTCTTTTTTGTATAATTTAAGTAGAACAATTTGGTGGTATTTTTGTTTTGACAGATGCACTTAACAAAAGGCAACCGACGCAAAAATAAGAGGTCGGAAAATCTTCATCTCAAAATGCACTAGAATGCAACAAAAATCCTATAATTCAGGGCAGTTTGGATCTCTTATGGGTAAGGATCAATATCTAATGAAACATAATATTTATTTTTGAAATCTTGTTGTTCATTGCTAAGTTTCAAATAACTGCCCATCTATTTTCTACATAGATACAATTGAACAAGAAGTTCCATTATCTTAGATAAATTTTAGGCAGTTAGATATTTTACATAAACATATATTGTTATAATTTGAATCAGCATGGCATAATATCGAAATCATATCGTTCTAGCCAGAGACCAAAACTTTAGCACAACTTGAGATATTAAACCTAGATAAAACCTAACCCAAACTAACACTCCGATTGGGAAAAAAAAATGAAACCAGAACCTTTACCAAATCGAACCAACTCATGGTTTGGAATTGCAAAAAAACCCCAATTGACCCAGACTTTTGGGAAATAAATTGATGACCCAGCTAGGGACCTCCTTAGTTCTGTCAAAGACAAATTAAATCAAAATGCCCTATTTTCTAAGCAATATGTATATGAGCATGTTTCTGATTTAAAACATCTGTCATTTAATATTGCCCTACTTAAACATTGATTCTGAATAGGTAAAATAAACTCTTAGGTTTATGGTGTTTCCTCAATAATCTGAGAAACAATGACTTTGAAGGCTACTGCTCCTACAACAAATGGATTAGAAAGAACAATTAACAATGTTTTACAAAATAAAAAAGCAACAATGACATTAAGGTGTCAATCCCACATGGACATTCTCCGCCATTGAGCTCTACATAACGCTAAACCCATAGGAATATCTGAATTATTTACAAATTAAAGCATTAACATTAAAGATATTCTTTAAAATGCATTACTTATTTACTTGGTACATCAAGCAAATTGCATTCAAATTATTATGACTTCACTTCATAATTTGTTTGTGATAAGGAAAATTGCCACATCAGTGTAAATCAATTGATATGGGGAAAAAAATCAACAACATGCAGAAGATAATATGTGCTAACAAGTTGACTTTGTGAAGGTTCCATGTAGTGGTTGAATACTAGTCTTCTTAACTTGCAGATCAGCACAGGAGAAACTGATTAAATACTGAACAAAATAGTTTGTTAATGTCCTTCAACTGATATCTCAGTAGGGTTATGAGAAATCTTAAAAGAGTGTGATTTGACTTGCATGTTACATGGATGGAAATAACACAAGTAAAGTGATTCTGAGATGGATTTATTAAAAAAAAAAAAAAACTATTTTAAAGGAACATTCAGGAGTAGTTAAACATATGACAAAATGAGAGAAAATTGAATGTGATGACATGAATATGTTCAAAGGCATCTATACATCGTATAGTTAAATTACTTGAATCAATCAGAGTGGAAAGTGTAAGCAATGGAATGATCCCAAAAAAAAACAAAGGAATGGCTTCGATCCAATTCCCTTTCCACCTTCCTCCCAATCTTTCTCGAAGTAATCAGGTCATTAAACTCTCCACTTTGGTGGAAAATAGACTCAAAAGAGTAGTGAATGGAAAATAGAGAATCAACAGTTTTTATTCATTATCCGGTGAATTCACTTATGTTGTGTCTAATTGAGAGGAGGAAGAGGGGGGAAAAGGAATAGTGTTGAGAGGTTTCCTTGTTTTGTCTACTTAAAAAGAGAGGAAAGAAAATGAATTCCCAAGACATGCTTTTCAATACTTTTCCTTTTTTTCGCCCCTCTTCTGATCAATTTTGTAGATATGGCAGATGCCGAAGGGCTCGGGCTGGGGGCGGATTTTGTAGATGAAG
>JBAMIE010182760.1:0-12997 GCA_037177295.1 Kaempferia parviflora | reverse complement strand
TATGATTGTTTACTGTTTTACTTGGTACTCGTTACATTGTTTATATATATTCTGATTGCCGATGAGATAAGTCATGGTAGCGTGGTTCACCCACTGTTAGTTATTGGTTGTGTACCCTAACTACCCATAAGACAGGTCGCTGTAGCATGGTTTGCTTGTAGTCAGTAGTTGTTTGTGTACCTTAACTGCCCACGAGATAGGTCGTGGTAGCGTGGTTTGCCTGTAGCGAGTAGCTAGATAGCTACTTACACATCCTAACTACCTATGAGACAGGTCGAGGTAGCGTGGTTCACCCGCAGTCAATAGTTTTATTTATGTTCCTTGAGTTTTCATGGGATAGATAGCGCAAGTCTATACATTTTAGTTTGACCCAGTCATACTCTCTATATATGGTTAAACATGGTGGCTAGATATTAATGGACCCAAAAAAAATTACATAAAGATCTGGATTAATAATTTATTTTTGACTGATTATTATGATAAATGGTAAAAAAAAAAATAAAGGCATAATTAACCGTCTAAAATAAATTTATTGAAAAATCTGGGTGCTCTAGTAAAGAAGTGTGCTTGACTGAGTTTATTTGCCGCCCGACGCTCAATATTCCTAGGGCTCGTTCCTTCTCTATTTCCCGATCACTTCTTCGCGCTCCAACCCGATCTTTTTCGCTCTCCTCTCCGCCGTCTTCTGTCGGATGACCGATCCACCGTCTCTCTCTTCCTCCTCGCTGGCCTCGTCGGCATTGGATTCGCGGCTTCCGTCACCGGAAACTCTCTGTCGGTCCCCATTGAAAGTCGAGGACGGCAGCACGCCTTCAGGTATTCTTTCCTCATGATGAATTATACACTATTGTCGAGTAACAGGGCGAATCGCCTGTTAGGTCGAACCGTCTGAGAATGGAAAAAGAGGATGTTCCGCACCTCATAAAGCCGATTAGCCAGGCGGTAGTCCACAGAATTTCTTCGGGGCAAGTGATTTTGGACCTTCGTTCAGCAGTTAAGGAGTTGGTGGAGAATAGCTTAGATGCCGGTGCGACCAGTATTGAGATAAATCTGAAAGAATATGGGAAAGAGTGCTTCAAAGTCGTAGACAATGGTTATGGCATCTCGCCAGAAAATTTTCAGGTAGCTTTCGACATCTGTATCAATCAGTTGACTTTTGGTTCATCATTACGGGAATGAATACACCCAAAAATCAAATTGCAAATAATGAATGCCGGTTCACTTGCTACGAAAAAAAACCTCCTTGCCCATGTTTCTTAGACATGAGGTCTATGTGCTGATACCAAGTGCGTCCGAGCTTGAATATTGTCCAAGACTTCAAGATCTTCTGGAATCTTTGTGAGTGGTATGACAAGTGAAATGTTAGATAGCTCACACTCAGTGGAGGTGGGTCAATATTAAGTAGTGTAAATAAAGTTAGGATTTTTTTTCCTCATTATCAAATTTCTCTTCATCCTGCATTTCACTTTCTGTTTAATTTCATAGTATTTCAGTTTTCTCTAGTTCAGGGCATCCATGTACGTTTACTTTCTTACTTAGGTTGTTTTGATTTATTACTTAGAAATTGCTGTTTTTTGTTTGTTTCAGGTTGTTGCTCTTAAGCACCATACGTCTAAGATATCCATTTTTTCTGATCTTCACTGTTTGACAACTTTTGGCTTCAGAGGAGAAGCACTGAACTCTCTTTGTATGTTAGGAGATTTGACTGTTGAGACAAGAACAAAAAATGAAGCACTTGGTACACATTTGGTCTTTGATCATTCTGGTTATCTGACAAATGAGAAGAAAATTGCACGACAAGTTGGAACTACTTTGATTGTCGAGAAGTTATTCTCTGCCTTGCCCGTGCGATGCAAGGAATTTACTCGGAACATACGGCGAGAATTTGGGAAGCTTATTTCTTTACTGAATGTGAGATTTAATTCCTGTTAATTGCACATTATTAGTTTTTTTTTTATTTCTTTACCATAAATATATCTTTGTTTAGTCTGTATTTTTTTTAGTTCTTTCTTTAATATCTGTCAGAGTCCTTAATGTTCTGTACTCATTTATCATCAGTACTTGATTAGTCTTCTTGAAATATGTTCTGTTTGGCGATAATGAGCTTTTGTGATTTTTATGTACAATTGCTTTATCTCCTATAATTTTTTTTTCTTATTTTTTTCAGGCATATGCTCTTATTGCTAAGGGCGTTCGGTTGCTTTGCACAAATACAACTGGTAAAAATACAAAGTCTGTTGTATTGAAAACGTCAGGAAGTAGTTCACTGAAAGATAATATTATTAACGTATTTGGACTGAGTACCTTCCAGTCCTTAGATTCACTGAATTTCAGCTTATCTGAAGATTGCAAAGTTGAAGGTTTTCTCTCAAAGCCTCAAAATGGCTATGGTCGCACAACAACATGTAAACAGTACTTCTTCGTAAATGGAAGACCTGTTGATATGCCAAAGGTCAGCAAACTTGTTAATGATTTATTCAGATCTTCAAGTTCCAAACAATTTCCTATTGTGATCTTGAATTTTACCATACCAGCAACATCATATGATGTCAATGTCACTCCTGATAAGCGAAAAATTTTCTTTTCTGATGAGGGTGCACTTATGCTCTCCCTTAGGGAAGAGATTGAGAAGATATATCTCTCTCCTGGGTTCAGTTATGCAATCAATAGGATTGAAGAGCTTGAGAAGGAAAAATGTGATGCTTCTGGTGAAGAGGGTCCTTTGGCATCATCCAAAGGATTATTTAGTGAAGATGGTGATCAGGAACTTTTGGAATGTGATCCTCCAAAAAATGTGCAAGTTAAAGAGTTGAATGAGGAAAGATTTTTTCTTTGTGAAAAAAGGTTTATGCCAAAAGAATTGGACAGTAGTTCACATGAAATAGACGAATCTGTAACTCCTCTTTATCACCACAAGCAGTTAAATGATTTTCACAAGATAAGCTCTAAGATTGATGCTAAACGGAAAAACTGTGCTAAACTTGCGAGGAATGACAAAACAGCTTGTCTAGGTCTCCGTCAGTCATCTCTTACAAATTTTCTTTCTCCAAACAAAAGGAAACATGAGGATAGTTGCAGTATCTTGTCTGAGAAACCTTTATTGAGAAATAGATCCTGCCAGGTCAGGAAATGCAGTTCTGATAATCAGACTATAATGTCTGAATACTCTGAATCCGATCAGCGTGTTGGAGAAGGTTCACCTAAAAGTAGTGAAAAAATACTGCTAGAGGACCAATCACCACCTCTTCCTTTTGATAGAGAAAAAATCTCTTTTCCGGGCGAATGCAGGTTCCATGATAGAGGTTCTAGTGAGGTATGCTTTGTTGTTGATTTTTTGAAGTTTGTTACCTTGTTAAGTTTATTTTTTTCTTTAGTTCTTGCCGCTCTAGAGTTTTGTGAAATTTGTCACAACTTATTACAAAATGTACTGGATATATTGTTATTACAGCAAGTTTCAGGTTTGTAGGATATGCATACATCTCCTGTCGATGTCACTATGAGTTCTTACAAAGATCTAAAAATGAAGGCTGAAAGTATATCAAGCCCAATTGCAACTGAATCATTTGATGAAAGATATGATACTCGAAAGCCTTGTTCTGATTCAAAAACTTGCTCTGTTATGCAATTCAGTATGGATGATCTTAGAAGAAAGACACAATTTAAGTTCACAAAGCTGCCACAATGGAAAACATTGCATGGACGAATCAGAAAGACAAGGTACGCGGAGTTTTAAATCTGCGAGTTACTAGAACTTGATCTCATATTTTGGGTTTAACTAAATATCTTTCTCTAATCCTTCTCCTGTTCAGGTGCTATACTGCGGCAGTGATAAAGAATTCTCAACCAGAAGAGGAGAAGGAGAAAGCACAGTGTATGGAAGCAGCTACTAGAGAGTTGGAAAGATATTTCAAGAAAGAATATTTTGGACAAATGCAGGTAGTGTATAGTTGCCTTTATCAGTTATTACTTGTTATACTCAGACATACAATTGTTTACTTCATCAACACATTAAAAAAGTTTAGTCCATCCTTACTAACTAGCCTCTTCAATGGGTGATGATTAAAACCAACAGGAGCTATAACAGGGAAATAGATTCCAGATAGTTTTTTGGTCTGTAGATATAAATGCTCAAAAATTATTAATCTCAACACTGAAATTGCATATTCCCATAATATTTCACATTCAAATTCTTGGTAATTATTAAAAATACAAAATAGCACCTGAGGATTATTTATCCAAACTATTTCTGTGAAATTTAAAGCAATTAATGATTCATGATTGTATGTCAATAGAAATTGTTTTTTTTTTTTCCACGATTAGCATCATTCAAGAGAGGAGCATATGCTTTTGGCAGGCATCATATTTACTTGTTTCCTTTCCATCTATCTCTTAGTTGCTGCATGTATTGTCCATTAACATTTTGATGTATATGTTTCTGTGCATTATCTACCATTTCATTCAGATACTTATAATAATCTTTGCACATATTTGATATCTGTCCATGGTTCAGGTGGTTGGGCAATTCAATCTTGGTTTTATAATTGGAAAGATGGATCAAGACTTGTTTATCATTGATCAGGTTAGCACTTCTCTTAAACTTCCAGGGATTTAAGTTCCACGGCAGTGTCCTTAATCTTGCCTTGTGCGAGAGAAACCATTTCTTTGATGGTCTTGATTCTTAACAATCTTGACTTTAGTATTTACTACTCTGATCATTAAGATAAATATTTGTACAACAAAGTTTTCTGAGACACTGACCATTGTTTTTTGATCAGCATGCTGCGGATGAAAAATATAATTTTGAGCAACTCTCACATTCAACCATCTTGAACTTACAGCCACTACTTATGTAAGATTTTTATAACGCATCTGGTGAACCTGGACTCTTGGTTTCTTTTGGATTTTTTCTTTGTAGATTTTTGAATGATTCTTATTATCATTTATTAGTATACAATTATACTACAGTTATGACTTATAGCAATGTGTTTCGTAGTTTATAACCTTTATTCAGTTCAAATCTTAAGTGCTGTCTTGTCTCATACTCTATGTTAATAGTAATTGATTTTGTTTTTTTTCCTGAAATAATTTCTATTATCTCATTGACTCATTTGTACACATCTAGTTTATGACCCTTATTCAGTTCAAATCTTAAGTGCTGTCTTGTCTGATACTATGTTAACAGTAATTAATTTTATTTTTTTCCTGAAATAATTTCTATTATCTCATTGATTCATTTATACACATCTAGGCCACTGAGGTTGGAGTTATCGCCAGAGGAAGAAATTGTAGCTTCTATGCATATACAAACAATTAGGTATGGATTTTTTTTTAAATCTCTTTGTTGGATAAAGAAGTGCATTTGTAAATGATACTTGCTCTTTGAGAAGCTATGTTGTGTTATAATATATTAGTCATTTATGTACATATCCATACCATTTTAATCTACTTCTCATATTTTATCACTTACTGAAACTATGCATAAATGTTCACAAATGCAGTATTTTTGAATTTTTTCCAGTTACCTACACATATAGTTTGTCATTCACATTTCTATCGCACTTTATCTCAGTGTTCTTTCATTGTTGTACAATACATAAAGAGCCAAAGCATGAATTCTTGTATCATAATTATAAGTTTCTCTTTTATTTTAAGAGGCCACTCTCCCCTGTGATCACCAAAGACTCCTTAGTTTTTCTCCATATCAACCACCCGTTCTTCCTATGAATGATATCTCTATCAATATCTCCTTGTTGAATGAGATATTTATGAGGTAATTTGTATGGGTGATTGAAGTCATGGGTTCTTCATGTAAATATATATACATATGTATGTATAGATAGATACTGCCATAAGGTCATTCCAAATTTCCTACTGTTAAGCCCTTTTTGATAAATTACCTTTAAACACATGAATTTATGAGGTAAATGATCTCTAGTAGATTATGGCAAAATATGCAGGTTAGTTGAAGATCTACTCTATTTATGGTTGGTGAGATGCATAATTGATGTTGTCTAAATGTCACATGTTATTTGATTGGATCAGAACTGGTTTTCTTGGATGTTTTCTGCTTTGCAGCTGGACAAATTTTGAATAAGTTTTTTAATTCTATTGAGCCCTCACTTTTTTAACTTGATGATGGATTTCACTTAATGTTGGGAAATAAAGCTTGTTGTTGGTGAACAATTTGATCTTTTAAATTTTGCTTGCATTTACAGATTCTTAATTTTCTCATTGATAAAAGATTATGGCAGACATTTTCATTTGTCTTTTGTCAGAAAAAGTGGTTTTCGATTGATAGAGGATATACATGCCCCTCCTGGTGGCCGTTTCATGCTTAAAGCTGTTCCTTTTAGTAAAAACATTGTCTTTGGTGCTGAAGGTACGTCTGCCTTTCCACATATATATGCCTAAAGTTGTGTTCAAATATTTCTTCTTTATTCAAATCATGAATTGATGTCCGACAATGTCTTTTATTTTTACTCAGATGTGAAGGAGCTAATTTCTATTCTTGCTGACAGTCAAGGAGAGTTTGGTGTAAGATGTTCTTACAAAATGGATACTCCTGATTCCATCTGTCCATCAAGTGTTCGTGCTATGTTGGCTTCACGGGCTTGCCGAACATCTGTAATGATTGGCGATCCATTGACTAAAACTGAGATGCGGAAGGTAACTGAGCGAACCAATAAAAACAAGTCCATGCATCTCTAGTGCTCCAACAGAAACAAGTTTCCTTTTGAAACTACATTTATCAGGCAGATATGCTCTAGCAGATTCTTAAAACAGAGTCTAGAATTTCAAATATTTCCCAAATAATTATTGGATAGCTTTTACATTTTATCAGGTGTTCATTATGATTTACTAATCATCAGCAAACGTCTGATTTTCTATTGGTTTTACTATTGGGCTCCAAAAATCATAATCTAACTTCTGTTAATTGATCTAGTAGATGTCTAAACGTTCTTTCTTGTTTTTCTTTTTAGATTTTGAGTAACTTGGTGGATCTTAATTCACCATGGAATTGTCCACATGGTAGGCCAACAATGCGTCATTTGGTAGACTTGACTGCTATTCATCCAAGGTGCGGATATTATGTTCATATAGAATGATTTTTTTGGTTTTGTGTCATAGTTATCTTGTCTTCCATCGGTTGTTCATTTTCTACTTTCTAGCTATGTTTGAAATACAATGCACTTGTAAGCTAACTGAGAGAGTAATCAATTTATTGTTGTTTAACATCAGAATGAATATGATATTTGCATCTGATAGACCCCACTACATGAGTCATCTAGTGTAGTACTGCAGCTTTATGAGCATGTCCTTATCTAAATAACCACATCATTGAGTCCACTTTAGCAACAGATATTATGGATGGTCATGCCTTTCCCAGGAAAACATGTTTGTGAATCTTGTCACAATCAATGCAATGTATTGTATGAGATTCTGGTTCTTAGATGATAGCGTTATCAATGCCATTTCTCTAATTGTTTATTGATTCAGTATTTAAACCTGCACCAATCATTTGCACTAGTTTTTCATTATTTATGCTCCTTTAAGACCTCTTTTGTGACTCCCTTAAGTTTTATTTATTTGTGCTGCACTGGCAGAAGAACAAGTAAAAGGCAATAGTTGCATACCTACCACACATGGTGAGAATTGCTTCGAGTGCGTTACAGACCATAACTAATTTTTTTTTCTTCAGCACTTGTGTGTTCTTTAGGTAAAAGAAGTCTGAAAGACCGCCTATCATATTTTTACTGAACAAAATGTTGTATACGTAGGAGACAAAGATAGTAGTTTTCCATGTAATAAACTCTTTGTTAATCAAGAAGGAGCAAGTTATCTTATCATGCTGACCCTGTCTGATATTCAATGTATTTCCCATTTTCAGATCCTAGAATGACTGTTGTAGCCCTGCAGAAAACTGGTAATTTATCATTCATGAGCAACCTTCACCCCATATTTCCATTTGCGTCAGTGTCTGTTTTCACTGTTAACGCTTACTACTGTTAGATGCCCATTATAGATATATGAGATCGAGACTGGAAACCAAAGATGAAATGGTTACAGAGTTTGCGAAGATGTCCCTCGGCATCTCATCCGTTGCATTTTGGCAAGGGAGGCATTGCGTGTAATTATTGCCCTTGTTTTTGACACGTCGTGGTTGGTTCTGCCTTCGACAATTTCATATTCCTGCTGTCTTGGGATTTTGGTCTTTTGCCCCAGCACAACATGGCCTAAGCTCCTTTTACAAACATATATATAAATCTTGAAGATATGTATATGCTTCCTGGCTATGACTTTGTTGCTGTTACCTTATTATTCTGTATCAATGGTCCTGTTGCAAGTGTCTGTAATATATATGCGTGGAGCAATCATGTATGAGTGGATTTTATCATTCATTTTGATTAAAAAATTAGTTTATGTACATAATAGATCTGCTCCATATCTGCAGTATAGCTAAGGATATCGTGGAAGGTCTATCTCAAAACCTTTTAGAGTCTGTAGCTCACATGATTGCAAATACAACGCTGCTCAGACACCCCTTTTATATCGTATTCAAGTTAATGAAAGTATAAGATAAAGTTTGATTTGGCATTTAGAAAATAATGACCTAACTTCTTTAATTTATTATGAGTACAAGAATTGAGATTAAGAATAAGTTTATACTTATAAAATAGTATCAGCCTTCATGTAATATTAGAGAAAATTGACTACCTAAATTTGTTAATATAATTTGCGAAACTCTAAACACAATTAAATGAACCGTAATAATAATTGATAGATAGAATGGAAATGCCAAATAACGTACCCACGTGATCTACACGTTTCTGTTCAGATTCGTGCTCCACGATTACCACGTGTTCTACACGTTTCCGTTCAGATTCGTGCTCCCGACTCTCACAGAAGACGAAGCATTGGAGATCACGTTGAAGCAACGTTGACCGTTCGATCCCTCTCCGCCTACTTCGGCTGCCGGCCGAGGAAAAGGTACCGCTTCTTCCTCGCTCCGTTTACTGCAGTCAAACAAGGAGACTACAGGACCGAGGTCCACACCAAGGCAATCCTACACGCAGAGAGAACTAGCGTCTGGAGAAGGAAAGTAAGGATTTTTTTTTTATTATTCTATAGGTTGCGATTCCAGATCTAAAAGCCCGATCTTTTTCCAAATCTATCAGGTGATCTTCCTTGCACTTAGGAATTATATACTCACAGAGAGGTAGCGTCTGGAGAAGAACGGTAAGGATTGTTTGCTGTAGATTGCAATTCGTTTGTGTTAATAAAAGCTTTTAGTTTCACCGCTGTTGATCTCGTTCCAGATCTCAGAATCTGGCCTTTTCCGGCGATCTATCTCGTGAACGCCTCGATGCAGAACGCCAATGGATCTACTGCTGGTTCCAGCTCCGCATCGGGTGAAACATCTGCTCCCCGGAGGAATTCCAAGCGGCCCAAGTGTAATCCCTCATAAAAAAATTTTTCTTTTTTGGTTCGTCGATTCTTCTTCCTCTTCTCCTCCACTTCCCCCTAATTGAAGTAATGTTTGTAAAGTCTTTTCGTGCTCATTGGTTTTTCTAGAACCTTTTTGTTTCTTCATCTGCTGAGGTTTTATTTGGTTCTTGAATTGATCTTTGTTCCCAATGCATGAAAGTATTGATCATAATTCACTGAAATCTGATTATTTCTTTTGCAAATGCAGATTCAAGATTTACACAGCAGGAACTTCCAGCATGCAAACCTATCCTCACCCCAAGATGGGTAAAGTTGATTGTTTCTTTTCCCTTGTAGATATTAAAGTTGATGCTAACATCAAAATGCAGGCAGAAGCAGACATATTTTACTATTGTCCCATCATTTTTTTAAGGTTATCTCCGTGTTTACTCTCATCGGCATCATCTTTGTCCCAATCGGCCTTGCAGCACTAGCGGCTTCCAACAAGGTAATGTATTGTAAATTCCTTTTATATCAGAATACCGGTTCCATGGATTTGGAAGTATCAATGTCGTAATGGAAAACTTTCTATGCTCGAACAGGTTGTCGAGATCGTGTATCGTTATGATGATGATTGTGTTCCATCAAACATGGTTAACATGAAGGTTGCATACATTCAGAATGATGCGATAGACAAAACCTGCACTAGAACTCTTAAGGTATGGATAATATTATATTATCGGTCTATCTGTTTTTGTTTTTTTTTTTAAAAGGTATGCATCAATCCCTTTATTAGATTATAGATTCAAGATACAAATAAGCAACAGCGAGGATTTATCTTAACTTATATACTACATATTGTCATTACAGGTGCCAAAACACATGAGTCAACCTATTTATGTGTATTATCAACTCGACAACTTCTACCAGAACCATAGGAGGTAAAGCACCCAGATACCCTCTAAATATAAAGATGCCAAGGAACTTTGAAGGAACTGCTAGTTGTTGTCAGTGTCTGTTTGTCTGTTTTAATGCATTGCATTATCTATCCAATCTTTCATGAATCAGGGTATTATTGCAAGCTTGACTTGTTATCTCAACAAGAATGCAGGTATGTGAAGAGCCGAAATGATGCACAATTGCGGAAAGCTAGTGAGGCAAATGAAACCAGTGGTCGTGATCCAGAAAGGACAGCAAATGGCACTCCAATTGTTCTGTGCAGTCTCATAGCATGGAGTTTGTTCAATGATACCTATAGCTTCACCATCAGAAACAGAAATTAGACTGTGAACAAGAAGGATATTTCTTGGAAGAGTGATAGGGATCACAAGTTTGGAAAAGATGTCTATCCAAGGAATTTCCAAAACAGCAGTCTCAGAGGTGGTGCGAAACTCAACTCAACAAAACCAGTGAGAATCTTCTCTTTGTACTGTTTGCTGAACTTCAGCTTCTTACTTCAATAACATAAGCCATCAGTGATGAGTATAAGAGTGACTTGGTAATGCATTTATGCTGGTCCAGTTGAAATCTCTCGATTGATTTGTCATCAGCATTTAGTTACATTTTAGTTCTGCTATCCCTCCAAGTTTAGTCAATTCTTGATGCCTATGCAAAGCAAGCATTGTTTGTGTTGGCTTAGTGAGATTGTTCATTATTTGATCCAATGCTTACACTCTATGGTCACGTTTTGCAAATTGAGAATTGTTTCAACGAACAAACTAATGGGGCCTGTTCATTTATGTGTACAGTTGAGCGAACAGGAAGACCTGATTGTTTGGATGCGTACTGCTGCACTTCCAACATTTCGGAAGTTGTATGGAAGGATTGAGCAGGACCTTAATATGAACGATGCTATTACCGTTCAACTGCAAAATAACTACAACACTTACAGCTTCAGTGGCAAGAAAACATTGGTGCTATCAACATCGAGTTGGATTGGTGGGAAGAATGACTTTCTTGGCATTGCTTATCTGACTGTTGGAGGCTTATGCTTCTTTTTAGCTGTGGCATTCACCATCGTATACTTGGTAAAACCAAGGTGAGTTTGGCTGATTGATTACCTAGTAATGCATGGTATACTACCACGATTAAATCAATATATTGCAATCGTTCTAATCTCAAAGCAGAAACTAAACAACTAGCTTAAATAAATTTTATCATCGTCAGCCTGTGTGCTGTGTCTGACTTTGGTGTTGATATGAGTGATGCATAAAGCTATTTCTGTGGCAACTAAACATTTGAAGATCCTTCTTAGTAGCAAACTACAAATAAACGAGTGTTGTATCAAGAGTTATACTTCCATTGGTTTTACTGGATGACATGTCAATGTTATTTAGACTCCGAATCACTTCTACCAATTACCATATTTATTTTGGTATTTTTTTTCTTAAAAAATAACTTTATAATTCATTCTTTAATATTATGGTTTTATTTATTTTTAAGTACAAAGGGTCCATAGTTTTCTCCTTCATTAAATTGTTTAATATGATTTTTTATTATTCTACGCACGCATGCTTGTAATGTTCTAATAGCTTCAACCATTTGTTTAATATCTACTTTGCAGGAAGCTTGGGGACCCTTCATACCTGTCATGGAATAGAAACCCTTCTGGCCACTAAGTTTCCCAAGGAATTTCAATTCGTTTGGCAACCTTCATTGTCTCTGCTTGTTCGCATCTTATTCATCCCATTTTCAGAGAAAACGTTATGTGTCAGTTGTCTTCGGTTTGTTCATAAATCATAAGTCAGTCAACAACTTCATCAATTGTTAAAATTGTTTTCTGTCTTTTAATCGTAGAAGTAATATCATTTTGGATGTTGACAAATTAGTATTTATCGTAAACAAATTTGAAGAATTATTTTCTTTGAAAAAGAAAATGATTATTATTGAGCTTCACTTAAAGATTAAGTAAGGCAATTTATTTGCCCCTTAATTCTGAATGTAATTGTCCTCCCCGTAAATCTAATATTATTGATTTAGAGTGGGAATGGGGAATATTTTATTTGAACTAGTATGGTGCATTGTATGTACAATATAATATATGAATATGCATAAATTAGTACACTAGGTTAATCTATGCATGAGGACAAGGCTTGAGAATAACAGCATGCTACTGTGGATTTTCCTTTATAAAAAATTAATTTAACTTTTTATATCAAATATTAAACTAATAAAAATATATATTACATTTGATCTAAAAGATTGACAAATGTATGCTTTAAAATGTTGTTGATCGAAGGTATTTATAGAAGTTTCTCTGTTTGTGGTGTTGTCAATCCTAAGATGTGGGAAGAATCATGGTAATGTATATCGAACTCTTGATCCTTGATTGATTAATGAGAAAATTTTGAACTCTTGATCCTTGATTAATTAATGAGAACTTTTTAATAATACATCGCAGCTGAGTCTCAAACTTTATATTCATGATTGATTAATGAGAAAAATTTTTAATAAAACATTGGTTCTTAATTGAAATTACTTATAAATCTTAAAATTATTTTCCGTGTGAAAAAAAATATTAATGTAATTTATTTTTAGACTTTAAGGGCCTAGATTTTTCTTAAAATAAAAT
>JBAMIE010182742.1:0-13002 GCA_037177295.1 Kaempferia parviflora | reverse complement strand
AAGGGCAAATCTTGAAACTAACTATAGATTTCTGAACGAGATTCGATTTAATATATTATAAGTCACGTGGTTCAATCCGAGTCAAAAATTATAATCTCTCAAAATGTCTAATAATCTCATTCCAATCTGGATCCAATCCTGTTACAACCCTACTAATCCTATTCTGATTCTATTGTAAAATCAGTTTTGCATGATCCAAGATTGATTTGTGCTTTCGGATCATAAGATCACGCCAAGATCATATCGTACAATCTTACAATTCAGAATCATGATTTTATAAACTAGGATCCCAAGTTCTTTAAAAAAAATACTGCAAGAGTTTTAAGACGGTTAGTTTGTCCTTAAAATATAAGAGGGCATTTGGTTAGAGTGTTTTCTATTTTTATTTTCTGGGAAAAATGTGATTTTCTAGAAAACAGTATTTGGTTTACATTTTTCATTTTTATTTTCTAAAAAAAGAGATAACATTTTCTAGAAAACTAGAGAATATCTAAAAGTTATTTTCCAAGGAATGAAAAAAAAAAAATAAGGAGGTGTTTGATTTCACCCATTTGTTTCTAGAAACTTGGATTTTCCTATTTTTTTGGAAAATGACTTTGTGATATTCTCTAGTTTTTTAGAAAATACTCTCTATATTTTTAGAAAATATAAGTGAAAAATATAAACCAAACATGTTTTCCAGAAAATTACATTCTCTTATTTTTTCAGAAAATAGAAAACACACAAACCAAATGCCCCCTAATTTTTTAAAAAAATAAAAAGGAAAATGACTCAAACCAAACACTCTTTAATATTTTTATCTTTTTATTTTCTAATTTTGTTTGATAATTTAACAATATTAGTAATTGAACAAGACTCTGATAAAAGTTTGCAAATAAAGAAACAATTTGCTAACACAAATTGTAAACTTTTTGTCCCAAAACAAAATTATTTTAAAATTTAGAACCAAAGTTCATAAAAGACTAAATTATTGATGTCGCATGCCACTCAATTGGATTTATTAAAAACATACCTAATAATTAACACTAAATTACTCAATCCTGAAAGAAAAGAATGACGATAAGGTCCATCTTTAGAAATAAAGACAGAACGGACTATTGTTTGGTTTGAATTACTTTGGGAGGATGACTTTTTAGTCTACCAAGAAATTAAATTTATATAATAACATTATCAACAAGGAGTTTAACATGTTAATTATTATTTAATTGGAAACCATTTAAAATAATACATGGTCCAAAGACGAAAAAGTAAAGTTAAAATAATTAAAAAAATAAACCAATCACTGGTTGGAAAATAATTAAATTTCAACCTCAAATTACTTTTTTTTTGGTGATGTATAAAGACAACCAATGCCAAACATTGATTTGATGGGTGGGTTCACTTTGTCTCTATTGATCTTATCTTTTTAGAAAAATTTCATTAAATATCTTTTTTAATCCTAGTTTTTTTAAATATTTTTATTAAATTAAAATAATTTTGACCAAACTAAAACAAATTATATTTATATATAATAATATTCTTCATAATGTAGTAGTCTTAGCTTAAAAATACTATAACTATGTTAAAATATATATAAGAAAAAAAATAGAAGGTTCCCTTTGAATATCATCAAGGCGCAATATTTTTAATTATCCAGGTGTGTTTTTGTAAAAAAAAATGCTAACTTCCAATTGCGCACTTTAGTTACACTGGATGATCAGTGTCCCGTGACACGTGTGCGAGTTTCTGCGGTGAGGACGCCGTGTTGGATCCGCAACAGCGGATCCTCCCGTCGCGGGACGCGACTCCACCGCGCCGCTCCCAGCCGTAAGATCGCTGTCGCGTACGATCCTCAGCCTCACCGCACGCGATCCTCCAGTGCGCATGATCCCGGAACAGAGGATGTTCTTCTGCTCTCTCTGCCAGCTTACTCTTCTCGCTGATTGGCCAGGGCCACGGCCCCACCACAGTCTCTCCGTCTTCCCGCCGCGGTACGTCTGTGAGTCGTTCAGTCCGATGCTTTCTGCTTCGTAACTTACGTGAAAGTAACTGTAGCCTTCTCTTAATTGGCCATCGTTCAATAATATTGCGGGACCCGCGGGAGGTAAGAGTCGGGTAAACGTGCCAGTATTTGGGAGGATAGGAGCATTACGGCAGCACATGGCGGGCCCCGTTGCCAACATGGGCAGTGCGTGTCATCCAATTCTAAAAATAAAAACTAAACGGCTTCTCTCTCTCTCTCTCGCTCTGTTCCTTCTTTGTCGGCGACGGAGATCGGAAAAGCTGGAGGCGAAGGCAGAGGAGTAGCGCACGGCGACGGCGCAATCCACTTCGATTAGCGTTCCATAGGCGTTGGAGTTCTTCCATTTTGCGGAATTACTTTTTCTATCCGATTCCAGGTTTCCTGGAGGATTAAGGTTAGGGCTTGCTTCGATGGTTTTTTTACTCGTATTGATTGGCAAACACGTCGCCGGAGGAATTAGTGTATTATGCTTCTAGGAACTGGCTGCGGTTGACTTTTTGGTGCCGTTTCGTTCTTTTTTATTTTAGAATTGTCGCAGTTGTTTTCTACCATTTGCATGTACAAATGAAGTTTTTTTTTTCCTAAAATGAATTTTCTTTCTTTGATGTTTATTTGTGCGGTAGAATAACCTTCCTTTCCCTCTTTTGTAAATTTATTTTGGAAATTTTTGGTTCTAAGATATTTTTGATCGGACCGTGTTGAAGTTTATTGAGATTGTGATCATTGGTGCTTGGGTGAAAAGGTCAGAAATTATGTGGATCTAAAATAGGCATGAAGTTTGTTTTCATTTTGATATGAGTCTGATGATTGTGCTGATAAAGTTTTTTTCCCCTATTCATTTGACTTTGAAAAATCTCATGAATTAGCTGAACCTATTACTGCAATCTCGTCGTCATTGTTTTTTTTTTTATTATTGTCTAGGATTTTTTTTTCCTCTTTGGGTGTTATCTTCGCGGCTTTTCATAAAGTTCGATGTTCCATTTTGCTTTTTCATCCAAGTTTCATTGTATCCTCCTCTTTACAGCAAAAGGAGGGATCTTCTCGTTCTACTGTGTCTAAATTTGTTGTTGCAAATTGCATGATTCCGTAAAGGCATCATCATTCATGCTTCTGCCACAGGAAGGAAGATTTCACGCCGTTAAAGCTTCATCCGCTTAACCCTAGCACTTCTTTTTAACTACCTATTGGTTCAATAGCTGTCATACATCGATGATGAGATCGTTTGGTCGAGCTCTTGGGCAAGTTCAAGGTTTATCCCGACTTCTTCGGAGAGAGATTTTGCACGCAGGAATTGGAAAAAATGGGAAATTGTTGGTTATTTGTAATCCTGTTGCTGAGTTGAGGAGGGTTTCTTGCAGCAGAGAAATGAATAGCTTGGACCACAGTATGATGCTTTCCAAGCTTATGTCAACCGCCACATACGACTCTGGAGGTTCTCTTTTTTGCCTTATCATTCCTTCCTCTTTTTCTTTCCTAATTGATCTTTGTCCTAGACTTCTAGTAGAAAGATCAGATAAAAATATTTTCTCCAATTTCCTAATACTCTGTAGTTCCATAGTATTTCTCAGATCTTTTACATGTGTGATCTACCATCTATGCAGCTAAGAGCAACCAGGAGACTATCCCTATAAATGCAATAAACATATATTCTCTGTTTTGACTTGTATTAATTGTGTTAATCACAGTGATTCCAGATACCGGAGGAGCTGGCCCTTTGCTGGAGTATGAAAGACGAATTGCCTCAGGGGAACTTGTTGACGGAGACAATTTTCAGGTATATCTGCTAATTTCTGACATGCGGTATCTGATTTCTATCTGTTTTACCTCTATCAAATTTAATTTCTGATTTGATGTGTATTCTTAGGTGGACACAGTTCTAGCACTGCAAAGACTCTATGGTGACCTTGTTGATCACGAAGAGAGTTGTCAGTTGGATAGATATATTGCATCTAGGAAATCTACTAGGTAATACATGAGCTTGTTAACGTTGTGCTTGAATCATATTCTTGAATCTGTTTCTCTTGAAATGTGTTAGTTTTCTCCAATCTCATCTCCTATGAATTACTTAATGGTTCTGGGTTTCTTGCAGGAGCAGGTGGCTGTGGTCCCGTCTCATTCCAAATTCTTCTTATTCACCGGTCAGAGGTCTATACATGTATGGAGGGGTAGGCACGGGAAAAACAATGCTTATGGACTTATTTTATGATCAACTGTGAGTGTTCTGGAGATTTCAATCCTTATTGTTTTAATGAATTACATTCTCATGCTTATTGGTGTGATTGGTATTGGATCTTTGCTAAATTAGGTTTAAACCCTCAATTGAATGATAGTGACAAGAGCACAAAGACTTAACTGTAATTATATGCTAACAAAATAAATATTCTGAGTATAATAATGTTTTTTTACTGATAATAATTCAAATTGACCATAAAACACATTGAATTTAGCTCACATTTTTCGTATGGAGTTAATTCATTCAATTTGGGATTACTGTCAGATGGATTTTGTTTGGATATTTTTTGCACACTAGAAATTATTTTTAATATGTTCTTAAATTCCTTCAACTAGCGGGTATTTGAGATTTCCTCTTTGAAGATCTTGTCTAAATTATAGGCACTATAAGATGCTTTTCCTACGCAAGTAAACACCAGTTTATTTCTATCAGATGAAAAATATTACAAAACACTCTTATCATAATTTTGCAACTAGTGATGCCCTCCTTTAATCTATCTTTTCTGACTCTTGTTTGATCTTCTGCAGACCATCTAATTGGAGGAAAAAGCGGATTCATTTCCATGATTTTATGTTAAATGTACATAGCCGCTTGCAGGTGAGCTGATTCTCTATAAAGTTCAGACGCTAATCAGATGAGCGATAAAAACAGTTTCCCTCTTAATGGTTTGTATTCCATGCCTAAAATAACATACTGTAGATGCACAAAGGAGTAGCAGATCCACTAGAGGTTGTTGCGGGGGAGATATCAGACGAGTCAATTCTATTATGTCTTGATGAATTTATGGTACGCTCATCCTTACTGCAACATATTTCTCTAGCCACTCTTGCTATCGTGGCTCAATGAGTCTTGATTGTGTCAATAACAGGTAACTGATGTGGCTGATGCTCTTATACTAAATCGGCTTTTCCGACATTTGTTCAACAAAGGAACTGTATGATCTATGATATTTCTTGAACAAATTTTCCTGGCAGATTAAAGCAGAAACAACCTTGACATGAGTCTCTTTATTGACTTTCTTTAGGTTCTCGTCTGTACTTCAAACCGTGCTCCAGATCGCCTGTATGAAGGTGGTTTGCAGAGGGATCTTTTTTTACCATTTATTGAGACATTGAAGGTATTGATCCTGTAGATGCGCATAATATATTAACCTTATAGGTTCCTTGCTAGCACTATTGTATAAAACTCCGCTGTTTATTTTGGTGGAAATTTTGTGACAGGAAAGGTGTGTCGTTCACGCGATTGGCTCCTCAACAGACTACCGGAAATTGGGTTCAGTAAGTTTAGCACACTCTTCAGTAATATGCACTCCATGTTTTCTTTTGTCCTGCAACTTCTACTTATACAAATACAATTACTTCGACGCAGGCTGAGACAGGCTTCTATTTTATCGGAAAGGGGTACCCTGGTCTTCTCAAACAGAAGTTCCATCATTTGATTGGAAATGAGATACCAGGACCCCAAGTTGTGGAAGTTGTAATGGGCAGAAAATTGCAGGTACATTTTACAACATAAATTTTCTGAATTAGACTATCCTTTATAGTTTCTAGCTCATGTTTCTCTCATTTTTCGCTTATAAAGATCCCATTAGGTGCTAATGGATGTGCATACTTTCCATTTGAAGACCTATGTGATAGACCTTTGGGGGCAGCAGACTACTTTGGCCTATTCAGTAAGATGTTTTTCTTTTGTTTTGTAGAAAAAATTGAAATCTTTTTAGTGCCTTGCTTCGACGATCAATCATGTTTCCATGTTGTTCTATAACTGATCTTTACATTCTAACCCCCTCCCCTCATTCACTGCAGAAAATTTCCATACACTTGCTCTGGAAGGTGTACCAAAATTTGGGATTCACAACAGGACAGCAGCATATCGCTTTGTCACACTGGTTGATGTATGTCCTAGACTTTGTGAAACCATTATGATATCAAAGTTACAGAGCTACTCCTTGATTGCTTAAGCTAAAGCAATTGATATTCGTTGGTCAGTTTAAGGTTATCGATAAACAAGATTTGTCTAAGTCACTTCGTTTCTTTTTGTTCAAATCACTTCCTCATTTTTTTTTAAGATCGGGATTTATTCGATCATATAGATCACATAGTTTGGGCTCCTAGAATATGGTGGCCCCTTGGACCAATCTATTTGAATTGGGTTTCTCCAATTCCCTACTGGGTTGAATCACGAAGAGGATGATCTTCAAGATCACGAGGTGTTCTTGAAGAGGGGAACCATGTAGTATTGGACACTAGATAGAGATTTTTCAAAGAAGGTTTTTTTCCTATTAACCACCTCATGTTTTATTGATCTTCTCTTTTATAACATTAGGTGAAAGGAAAATTTTCTTGGCCTCATATTCTTCTTCCGTCAATTATATTGTTCTTTCTCATGATTTTAATGCATATTATTAGATAAATGACTTTTTTTAGAGGCCAAATATCTCAACTATGCTACATATTTTGCAGTAGGTATTGCTTTGGCTTTCACCTTTTCTGTTTCTGTTGTCAGATTTCTTCGTTTACTTTCATTGATCTTCACCAGTTCTTGTGTTTGAATTTCTCTCGACAAAACATTTTAGCAATTTGAGTTGTCCCCTTGACAAAGTTTGGATGAACATTTTGAGCAATCCACTTCTCCAATCTCATGCTTAAAGTTGATCTCCAACAGGTGATGTATGAAAACAAGGCTAGACTACTATGCACAGCCGAAGCAGATCCAGTTGAACTATTCGAAAGCATTGTCACCATCAGCGACGCGCAGAAACTCTCCCCAAGAACATCTTCACGGTCACTGAAGAAAGATGATCTTGACCTCTGTGTCGACAACGAGCTAGGATTCGCGAAGGACCGCACCATTAGTAGGTAAAGCATGCCCCTAGAGAAATCGATTGTGAGAGGAGATTGAAGATATCAGCATCGGATCATAACGACATTCTGAACTTTTTTTCTCTTTCAGATTAACAGAGATGAACAGCAAGGAGTATTTAGAGCAACATGAAGCCAAGTTGCAGGAGAAGGCTTCTCAAGAAATGCAACTGAAAGCCTCCTTTGGACAATGATTGTTGTCTATAATTCATCATTAAATGGGAGATAAAATAAATGTCATTTGAGTGGATCAGAAAAATAGAATCCCTCCTCAAAAAGGAAATATAAGAGGAAAAACATAGCCTTAAACCCTGTTCATTGAGGCTGGAAAGTTGAGAATAATGTTGTTTTAGTGGTTGATAAATTAATTACTAGTGTTTCTGTGTGTTTCTTCCCTGTTCAAGCTTACAAAATAAGATCAACCCTAACTCACATTAGTACCCTCAGAGGTTTCACTCCCACTCGAATCGAGCTTGATAGCATGCAAGCTAGATTTTCAGTGCATTAGATGGAGATCATATTCACAAATCTGGTGTAAATTAAGGTTCATTTGTATCATGTTAGGGTTTAGGCATTTCAGTAGAAACACATGGTTTGATACAAGCTCATTTTATAAAACGAAATAATGATGTTCATTTTTGGAAATTCCTAGTATTCTGAGAAAAAGAAATATGTTTTTAGTAAAAAAAAATATTTGATAATTTACAAAAATTCCTTTTACTCCCTAACCAACTTAGCGGTTGGCTACAAGTTGACCCTCTAATTTATTTTCCTTCACATAACCTGAGGATGGATTGTGAAGGATACTTGGAATGAGTATAATCACCTTTGTTATGATTACTATTCATTTTACATATCAAAAATTTAAAAAATTCAAATCGCGTAGCGGATATTCGAAATATCTCTCCTTTTCTTTTTAAGTCTACTAGTGTCAGATGAAATTAGTTGATAAACTTAGAAAACTATGAATCATTTTAAATCAAAATCAATGTATTTCTAAAAACCTCCTTAATGTATTTATATTATTGGATCTAAATTCGATAGAATAAATTGAGAATAGTGAATTAAATTGAGAGTACATTTTTAATTTTTTACTCTACCAATTTAAAATTTATCGCTGTCAATTTATGCTATCTAATTCATATACTAGGGCATAAATATATTAAAAAGGTTTTCAATATATTATTGATTTTGATTTGAAATGATTTATAGAGTATCCCTGTCCTAGGCTTATAAATTCTATTAAGCATTTACCAATTTAAAAATTTACCATTCTCGTCGGGCACCTGCTTGCCTCACAGCCCTATATAATTAGTAAATCAGAAAACTTAGTACACTATTTCATGGGAGAGTGTTTTCAAAATTAAGAAATCAACCCTATCTATTTTTATAAATCTACCACATAGTATAGAGACCGTTAAGCTATGTAGTAGGATAATAAAAAAAACAATGGATAATAGTGAAAGTTGCTCACGTGGTTAGCAAATTGCCGAAAAATATTTATCGGATTGTTTTTTTGGGTAAATTTTAATTATGAAATGCTCATATTTTTCATGTACTTGATATTGTTTCACTGTAGTTAGTTATTTGTTTATTGGTTAAAAATCTATTTAAAATTCAGGATAATTTGTTTAATCAAATCCGAAAAAAATTGATAGAATAAATACATTTGGGCCATACTTGCGACCCAATTTGGCCCAATTAAGGCCTCAATCTTTATAGCACCCTGGCAGCCTGGCTGAGATCCTTCTCTTTCATGGCGCTTGCGGTGAACCTAAGCCGCCGCTCACCTCAACTCTCCGGCTTCCTCCTCCGCCTCTGCCGCTGCCGCCATCTCTCTTTTCCTGCTTACCGTTCTTCTCCACTGCTCGTCTTCTCTTCTCACCGCATCTACTTACCCACTAATTCTTTTCTTCAAGCCTCTCCCTTTTCGTCGCTTTCCTCTGCCGCCAGCGACTTTGAAACCGACTCCGACGAGCCCTGCGACCCCGTGGACGAATCCGATTTCGTCGGGTTTCTCCAGCTCCTCACCCAAGCCAGATCTCTGTCTTCGTCTCGGAAGGAGGCTCGCGCCTTCCTGGCCTCCGCATCGGGTGTTGTGCCGACTAGGGGTTTGCTTTGCAAGGCCCTATGGGAGCTGAGGGATGACTGCGAATTGGCCTTGCTCGCTTTCCGGTGGGCGGAGGAGTGCGTTGGGGATTGCCGATGGGCGTGGCATCTCGTGATTTGGATCATGGGGAGGCAGCGGCGGTTCGATTTGGCCTGGTACCTGGTGCGGAAGATGCATCGGCAGTCGGTGCTCTCGCAGCGAGCGATGGTGATCATGATGGAAAGGTGCGAACTTCACGCTCATTTGCCATCCATATATCCAGTTTCCAAGTGTTTTGCACTTTGTCTTCCTGATGAATGCAAATTTTTGCAAACAAGATGAAGGATGCTATTAGGGTTTATAAACAGCTGAAGAACAAATTCAGATAGCGAAATGACCATAGATAACTTACTGTCGTATGACTATTTTCTTCGTTCCTGTTCCCTTTTAACAAGCATAGGATCTCCTTAGAAACATTAAAAAAAAAAACATAGAATATGGTGATACTGAAAATTTGATAGTTGCTTTCTGATTTACAAAATTTCCTAATGAGAAATAACATGGAAAATGGAAATGCAAGAAAAAATGGAGTTGGCTTCCTAAAACGTGATATTTCAGTTTCCTTGTTTCTCGCTAGATTTTTAATGTAAGTAATGTTGAACAATAAAGAAGAAATGAGTGTTTTATGTAGAGAAATTCTGAAGGGTATCATAATACTGAATCAGCCTTGTCCATGCTGCATCACAAATTTTTCTTTTTTACATAACAAGATTGTCGTTGTATCCAACTATCCTTTACTTCGAGATCAGTCGCCTATTTTTCTCACAATGCTTGGTATATCAAGATCACTCTAATTAGCTTATTCCATGTACTGAATATGCACTCTGAGTGATCAAACAATGAATGCTTGTGCTTCTATTCTTGTAGTTAGTTTTTTAGAGGGAAGGAATGAAGGATTAAGTCATTTATACTTAAAGTTGAGTTCTCTGATACCTCCTCTTTTCTTATGTCAAATACTGATACTTGGACACATACATTTTGTGTAAACACTTAAAGCACCAATTGATTACACGTAAAAATGTTTAGAAATAGTGTTCAAAGCACTTGGATATAGACCCATGAGATATAATACTCAAGTCTGAGTATCATAGGTTGAGTTTACAATCACGATAGTCACACTTTCCTTGCTATCATTACAAGGACATATCTTATGTTGTGGTTAATTGTTGATTTGTCCTCTATCCTCAACTTCTATTTACCCTAGTTTGTCATTGAGAAAGCTTTGAGCTCCTTGATGCCATACTCTCTTCGTTGTGATCATTTGTTCTTTTCATGTCTGAGTTGTGGGAAATTTAAAATCTTTTAGGTATATAGCTGCAGACGAAGCCAAGAAAGCAATAAAAGTTTTTCACGTCATGGAGAAATTCAAAGTTAAGGCAGATTATGCAGCCTTTAGTGCCCTTCTTCATGCCCTTTGTAAGAACAAGTATGTTGAGGAGGCTGAGGAACTAATACTTGTAAACCGGAAATATTTTCCTCTTACATGTGATAGTTTCAACATAGTGCTAGGTGGATGGTGTAAGGTCATATGCGACGTGCTTCAAGCTAAGAGAGTTTGGAGAGAAATGTCAAGTTATTGTGTCACCCCAAATGGCATTTCTTATTCACATATGATATGGTGTTTCTCAAAAGTTGGTAACCTTTTTGATTCACTAAGATGGTACGATGAAATGAAGAAGAGAGGATGGACTCCTGACCTTACCGTCTACAATTCTCTTATCTATGTTCTAACAAGAGAAAGTTGTTTGAGGGATGCAAACAATATTTTTGAAAAGATAATACAAGCAGGCTTGCATCCAAATGTAGAAACATACAATTCTATGATATTGCCTTTGTGTGAAACATCGAAACTGGAGGAAGCACGAATGGTAATAGAAGACATGAAGGTAAAAGGTATTTCTCCAACTATTGATACATACCATGCTTTCGCTAAGGCAGAGGACACTGAAGGATCCATGCAACTGCTAAAAAGAATGAAGGATGTTGGTTGTGGCCCTAGCAGTCTCACATTTTTTCTGTTATTGGATAAGTTTTTCAGATTGGGCGACTCTGAAAGTGCATTGAAAGTATGGACTGAGATGAAGAGATATAACAGCATTCCTGATGCTACACATTATATGACAATCATAGAAGGTTTGGTGAAGCATGGATGGATTCCAAAAGCTCTTGAATTCTACAATGAAATGAAATTTAAGGGGTTTCCAGCCGATCCTAAGCTCGAGAAGTTTTTCATGTCCTTCATATCGACTCACAAAAACCACTGGGGAAATAGGGGCAAGGAATTTGTCTTTCCTCTGCGTGGTGGACATTTTACTAGCACAGGAAAGGGAACTCTCTAACCAATGTCATTATCCCTCAAGATTTTATCCTGATGCTGCTTTTCTAGAGCCATGTGATAATGCTAAATTTATTGGTACAAAGACAAACCATAGCACACGGAATGTGTTATCGCGGGAGGTGTCTCATGCAATATCACTTACAGATGCAAGTCTCCAATATCAGACCGATCGACCTAATTGTTTGTCATGAGTAGCTGCCCAAGGTAAAAAAAAAAGTTCCTTATTCTAATCAGCTGAGTTTTATGTCTTGGTGCTTTACACTGTTGAGCTTTATAGTTTCTCCGGTATAAGAAGATAGAAGAAAAAGTACTACATCATGATAGCCAGTTTTTCAGATGATTGCAAGTGATTGTTGCACAACAAACTTCCTATTAACATCTCCTTTCATTCAACCGAAAAAGAGCTGAAGATCTTAGGACTTAACATGCCTTTGCCATGATGAATTCACCGTATGGACAATATAGATTATGAAACTAGATTGCACACCATGGCCTCAAAACTTAACAGGTGATGTATCGGTTGTCGGTTATTGTATCTTATTGTTCTTCTTTTATCATCCACAAAGGTGAAACCATATCATACATTCTAAAATGTTTGGTCCTTAGCAAAGTTCTGTACGAGGAAACAGATCTAAACTCTCGAAGCTAAAATCTTGGTAGCATTCTATTGCACCTTTAACTATAACGTGTATTAGATTTCTGTTTTGTGTAAGGAAAACTTGTTACCTCATTTGATAGAATCCAAGTTCATGGGCAACTACACATCAAAGTTGAGTTCATAGCAAGCACACGAGGCCATTAAAATAATGCTACAATTGTTAGATGATTCAAAGATGCTATGTTCACTTTGAAACTTGAAGGTAACAAGTGGTTGTATGCCTCAAAACTATTTCTTTTCCCCTTGGGTTTCCATTAACAAGCATTCATATTCCTCCACCTTTAATTTTGTGACAAGAATTTTGTATCATAATTAAAATTATGAAGAGAGTATGATGCTACAAGAAACAGCTTTCTTATACAAAGGAAAGGGCAAAAATTGGTAAAAGAACCATAATATATATTATACACACACAAACACAATCTCCAATGTGATCAAAACGATTCTGCTCTTCTGTTTTCTATGCAAAAACTTTGGAGCCTTCAAAAATTCCCACTGCCTTCTTCACAGCCTCAACATCAATGTCTATCAGCTTTCCTGTGCTTGATGCAATGATTGAACACCTCTTTTCTCGGGCATTAGGAACAAAGGTGTTTGCTTTTTCTTCAGAAGAAAATAATGCAATGCTGAAAAAAAAAACATCTGAACTATCACAAACAAAAGAATGATATGTTTGTTATTAACCACTTGAATCAAATAAAGTTTAACCCTCTTCTACCCTGGTATTTTCTATACCAGATACATCAACATTTTTGTATCAC
>JBAMIE010182733.1:0-25325 GCA_037177295.1 Kaempferia parviflora | reverse complement strand
TCACTGTACAACAAATCTAGCACATGATCATGCAACTCTCTCTCTCTCTCTCTCATATATATATATATATATGAGAGAGAGAGAGAGAGAGAGAGAGAGAGAGAGTGCACAACCTTGTATGAACGATCGTGGCCGACAGCAAACATGGCGAGCTAGTGCGTCCCTCTCTTTTCACCACGCTGTGCTGTTTTTTTTTTTTTAAAACAGCACTATTTGAAAAAAAAAAAAAAAAAAAAACAGCACCAACGTGGTGTTGTTTTCAAAAAAAACAACACAGCGTGGTAGTGGTACTGTTTTAAAAGGGAAAGAGATTGCATACAGAATTGCAGAAAAGAGAACGACGTGTCTGCTCGCCACATCTATTGTCGCCCACGATCGCCCATATAACATTGCACCCAGGCGTGCGCGACTCAGTGGGTGGGGCCCACCACATGGGCGTTGCCCACTCAATAGCTCACCCCAGGCACGCACGCCTGGGGTGCAGCGTAACAGGCTCGCCAATTAACATACTACAAATTGGTATGACTTATTTCAGCAGTATAGTTCAAAAAAAATCATCTATATACAATATGTTTTCTGTTCTACACATTACATAACATCTTTACAAGATCTTTTAGACAATAAATATTAATATATTAGTTTCTTTAATTTAAATTTATTTATTCACATGCAATCAAATAGGTCATATACTAATATGTTAATTAATCTAAAATAATCAACAACATTATGTAGTGTGATATTTGTCATGAAGTTTGCAGTGTAAGCATAGATTTGTTTAAACTGAAAATTAATTGGCTAAACCTGCAAAAGTTAATGCTAGCTTTAACAATAAGTAGGAAGCCAAACGATCACCTGGGATTTTTCTTTTTTATAAAATGGCAACAAATGAGTCTCATCAAGATCCTAATGGCATATACAAATGCTATCAGAAGAAATCCACTATCTTCAATATATTAGTAGCTAACTGAAGACAAATATATATCGACAACTATCTCTAGCAAACAAATGATGGGATGGATGGCTTTTAACTTCTACATAAGTGTAAGACATTATCGACTAAAACATACTAAAAAACAAGACCACAGTGAGAACACACCCTTTAAAATCAAAGTAAATTTACAAAATCAGTTAAGCAGGGAGTAAGTGAATAATTTAGATAACCCAAAGATGAAGTTTTGCAGAAGAATTAAAAGGTAGATTATCAAAAAAATCACGAAATGTTTTTAGTGTCGTAATTGCAAGTGGATTATCTCATTGCCAAAGAAAAAGTTATGACAACTATGAGATGCTACATTTGGGTTTAGATCATAACTGATTGTTAAGTTCAATTTGCCAATATTCCACATCTGACCAATTAAATAAAAAATGAGATAGTAATTTTTAAAATAAAAACGATAATTTTATAGAAAAATAAACAGGAAAATCACTGAGACAGAAATCACAATATTTTGCAGTGTAATAACAACTGGATTATCTCATTGGCATAACAAGAGTATAGCAAATATGTTGGTGTGAAGCACTACGTCTATGTTCAGTTCAACCTTTCAATATCTATAGCTGCTCTATTGTCATCTTTAGGTACATATGATATCTGACATCACACAACTATTTCTTATTTAAAACTCCGCATCTATCTCTCAACTAGTTGCAAAATCCTGAAAACTTATGTCATACAACTAATTCAATCAGAACCAATTCATTTCCCTGATAAATCTGCTTCTATCAACAGAACAGAATAAATGGTAAGATACAGCCATGGAATCAGAGAAAACATTGTGGGAGAATTACAACGATTTTTTCCACAAACCTTCTCCCCATCAATCCCTTTACTGTCCTCAATAGCAACAAACTGTTAAAGTAATTAACTTGCTAACCATATCGATGTAGATTTGTTGGAGTAAATCACTTATTTAGCAAAACAATATTCCATTTCACCAGGCTCCAATCTGGTCATTCTTAGAACCAGTTGACACAATAAAATCCACAGCTGTATGTGAATGATCTCGATAAATCCTAGTTACAGTGACATATCTTCTAGTGATATCAAGTAAATAACTTGTCCAAACAAGATCAGAATATGTAAATATTAGGGTGGCAGTTAATCTCCCTTGATGCCACATCAGACATGATGTATCTCCAATTCTGAAGTGTCAAGTAATTCGAAAAAATTTGCAGCAAAATGCATATTCAAACAAATAAGAGTACCAATATTATGAGACTTGCATTCTGTGAGTGTGTAGAAGACTATGTACAGATCCAAAACAATATCATGGGAACATATAGCACTACTTCATAACTATGAAGTAAATATATCTAGGCAACCTACAAATCTTAGATGTGCTCTTTTGACTAGTAAAAAGTTAGATCCTTAATATAAGAATCATCACAACATGGCATGTCAACATCATTGTAAAAAGATTCTGATTCTGTCATATTCCAAGATCAATTAAGGAAGTTATGCATTAAAGGGCATCTTGCCAGTCCAAGAATGCAAAAAGAGTAAAACAGAATCTCAAGACACAAATCCAACGAATTCGGAAGCCTTCTTTACCAAATCCCCGAGTGTAACTGATAACCAGGATTTCCTTCAAACAATGACTATGAATGATATGATTCAAGGTGCTTAATCTCAAATGCCCTAATCCAAACTGAAGCATACAGAAGCACCTCAATTTTAACATATCACTTAACACTGCTCAATTATAACACAACTGCTATAACCTTGCTCCATCCAACTGTCTCAAAGCAGTGAAAACAACATGCTTCATACATACCACATCATAAGTTTCTTGATGTTCCATATTCTCAGTCAGTAGGTTAAATTCCCTTATACATTGAATAACACTAATTAAAGGTCCAAGTTGAAATAAGGGGCCTGACCACACCGTACAGCTTGCTGCTTCTTAATTTGATTTCACAAAGTTCTCTCACAGAAAAAAACACACAGGAAAAAAGGCTAAGGTGCTCAGTATTAGCCATCTTTTTTAGCATGCAGACAACCATCGAGAAGCTTCCTACAATCCACAGCCTACACCAGCCTTCTTTACTGTCAGATCTGTTCCATGAAGACAAATCTATACGTGATCACCGAACACAAAACCAAGTGGTGCTTAAAAAATGCAATATTAAAGCCAGAAAAGTTCCTAAAGGATAAACATAACTATGGGGAACTTTTATCATGAGTAAAGACAGCAAAAAACAAGCAATAGCAACAAGCATGCAAAAGATTGAGCACCTTAATAGTATGAACTAGATCCACCGCTGCCAGCGTATCCACGGCTACTAAAACTACGCCCAGGAATGAAAGATGATGAAGCTGAGCCGCCACCACCCTGCAGAAACAACATATGTAAAATACAATATAGCAATCAGAAAACAAAAGTATGAGAAAGCATTTACATCAGATCCACGTGACAAATAGCCACCACTGAAGCTTGATGAGTATGCTCCACCTGCACTACTGCTAGTTGAACCTACGAGGATAAAAGAACAAGCAATTATAAGCAACCACAGGATAGTCATTCAGTAAGAAATTGAAACTAATTTACATACCCCGAGCATAAGTAATTCCCTGACGAGTCCCGTACAAGCTACCATGACCAGAAAGGGTACCCCGGGTGCTACCATATCCAACATGCTCTTGGCCAAGCCTACCCAGATTAGAAAGAAGTATATAGAAAGCACACTAATTAATGGAATAGCAGAAGTAGTTTACATACAACAAGAAATTACAAACCAAACCTATCACTATAAGCATGTCCATACTGAGCTCCGCTACCACTAACAGCATAATCCAAGCGAGCCCTTGATTGACGTATACTTACATCAGCATAACGAGGATCATCCTGGATAACAAAAAGGCAAAGTGGAGGAAATTAAATAATAAAAAAAAAAAAAAACAAAGCATAAGCATGCAAGTCAATACTGACCATTTCTGAGTAAGGACGTTTTGATCCAGAAACTGAAACATAATCGCGGCTACGTCCTTCTCGATATGTCGGGAGAGGACGATCAAGTTTCCGCTCATACTCCTCATCAATGTACACTCTCCTGTCACTAGGACGAGAGGCACTACGCGGTGGCAATTCAGCATAACCAGACTCTTGAAAAGAGTAATCATCTTTATAAGATGGGACTCTCTCGATAGACACTCGGGAACCATATGCTGGAACAGCTCGGCTTCTAGGAGGTGGTAGGTCATCACGTCGGCCATAGTCCCTCCTGTCACTAATCCTTGGATATGGATCAACTAACCAAAACAATAAGCAGTTGATTGAGAAGCCTCAGAAAGCATTCATAAAAGCATACAAACTAAGAGGGGGCGAGAAAACTACCCGGTGCAGGTTGCCTTCTTTGATAGGGCCTCTCTGGTGGAGGTAAACGCCTTACCCTCTCTGCCACTATCATCTCAGGGTGTCTATCCCTATATCCAAGAGGTTTCTTCATACTGCGACTGCCAGTTGGCACACCGCGAGCACCAACAGGTCTATAGGCATAACTTGAAAACCTAGTAGATGGAGGCTGGTGATATGGTACATGGCCACTTCGAGGAAAATCCCGACTAGACTTAAAACTTCCATGAAGACTACGTTTCACTCTTCCTCGTTGATGTGGCCTGGACAATCTGGCCCTAATTTTGACCTTGTTCTGACCTTCCCCGAGATTGGTATTGTTAATACCATCAGCACATGCAACAGCATTATCATGAGTGTCAAAAGTAACAAATCCAAAATCATTCCTTTTAGCAGCTGGCATATTTCGAGCAAGCTCAACTTTCTCAATTACACCATATTTCTTGAGGCAATTCCTTACCCGGTCTTCATCCCACATAGCAGGCAGGCCATCAATGAAAACAGTTTTAACCTGGTAGTTCAATAAAAAAAATTAAAGAAAATATAACTTAAATTTCATTATTCCAGGATTTGAAAAGGGTAAGAGCTATGTAAGAAATTTAGGTTAAACAATAAGTTATTGAATTCAAAGAAAGGCTTGAAATCTCAATTAGGTATTTGAAGCTGGTAAAAAGAACAACTACAAGTACAGCGGTTGTGCTACACAACCAAATCATACCTGGGCCATAATTTCATCATCTGGATCAATGAAAGAATCTGCAAATGCAATCTTAGCAGTCCTATCTACACCAAACACTACATCTCTCTTCTGCAAGAATTTGTAAGCATCCATTGCTTCAGTGCGCGATGAGAACTCCAGGAAGGCAAAACCACGATTCATTCCTGCATTATTTGTATCCTCGACAAGGGTAACATCTTCTACATTCTCGACTCCATAGCTTTTAAGTTTTTCCTTAAACTAAGTAAAAGGACCAGATAAAATGTCAATTTAACAGAAAGCAGGAAAACATAAGAAAAAAAAACAAAAAATAACTTGGTAGAGAATGTTACATGTTCCTTTGTCCAAGACTTGCAAATATTACCCACAAACAATGTATCACTGTCTTGACTTGGAGCAACCCCACACTGCTTACCACGCACCTACAAATGAACTCATTCCCTAAGGAATAAGAATCTCAAAATATAGTTAAAAGCAAAAGAACACAAACCACAGGAGACTTGAGCTCTGATACAGCACGTTTTGCCTGCTCCATGGTTGCAAAGCGCAAGAATGCAAACCCTTTGTTCTTCTTCGTTACAGGGTTCATCATTAGCCGAACCTCAGTGATCTCACCCACTTGAGAAAAAACATTCTTGAGATCATCTTCGTTAGCATCTTTATCTAGGCCACCAACAAATATTTCAAACTCCTTTCGCTTTCTATGTTCTTCAACTACTTTATGTTGTTCTTCTTCTTCAACATTAATCATGTGCTCTCCCTCAACATTTTCGTCTTCTTCAACCTCTAAGTGATCCCTATCATCCACAATTTCTTCATCAACCATATCAATTTCATCCTCTTCAATCACATCACCCTCTCCTTCATCAATATAATCTTCTTGTACTTCATTCTCAACATATTTCTCATCATAATCTACAGCAGCATCCTCATCATGTTCATACTCTGCCTCATTGTCCTCTAACTCTAATCTTTCGCCATTATCTTCTTCCAGGTAACCCACCTTTACAACCTCTTCATCTGGAAAAGAGAAAATGAAGCTTCTTCAGATTCATCTACATGGTAGAATCCTTTGCATTTAGGTAGGATCCATACACATTTATGTAGGTTGTCCAAATGCCAACGATCATAATGTAAATAAGCAAACACTTCTCAATAAACAGAAACCACTGACAGTATTTCAAGTTATTTGGTTGACAAGTATTCGGGAATTTTGCAATTCAATAAACCACTCTGCTATATTTATCTCGTCAATAGAAACATCTAGTAGCCAGTGATACTGAATCATATATTAGTGGGCATATCAATATAAAAGAAAATGATAGTGAAATAATTAAAATGATTGAGAGCAACTGAATAATATATTAGAAATGGAGTGCAACTGTACGACATGAAAAAAATAGTACTTCGAAATGGAAGGGAAAAAACCAAAATCAGCATAGATGATTCAAGGAGCTAGAATAACATGTAGAAAGGAAGATAAAGTGGATTATCAGCAAATTCAAGTTCCAGGATTTCGAGATTAGGCTTGAAAATCTCTAAAATGACCTTGAAAATGGTTGATGAATAGACTAAGCACCAAATGACTCAGAAAAAGACAGTTTCTAGATAAAATTGAGAACAATATTGAACCAAAAATACCAAATAATTTATCAAGATAAAGTAACAAGGTTTGACAATAAACAAATTTTCACAAGTTCTAGAAGCCAACAAAAGCAAAACCGATGCCTGAAAAGATGGGATCCCTTACATTCTGCCTCCACAGAATCAAGTCCAATCTCACTGGAATTGAGGTCGAATGGCTTGTCCCTGACGACAACCTCCTTGACCTTATCCTCTTCCTTCACCACCTGGATGGGAGCCGGGATCTGTTCCGCCTAGACGGGCTCCTCCACAACCTCGGCCTCGGTCTGAGCCTTTGACGTCGCCCTGGGCGTTCTAGCTGCCGTCTTTCTCGGCCCCGCCGTCTTCTTCGCCGACCGAGGAGGCATCTGGCGAGAAGTTACAGGATCAACAGAGGAAAACAAGCTCCAAAAACGGTTATCTTCCACCACAGAGCGACACCAAATCCGAGCTTACATACCTTAATTGCGAGATCAAAACCCTCGAACCACCCTTCGGATCGCCTGTAAATCCGTCACGAACCCTAATTGACCACCGCTCGCGGTCGCTCCCGATCTTAACTGGAATCCAAAGGACAGACAGGGCCAATAAAAAAGCCTCTAGGGCAAAATTGACCAAACTACCCCTCGTCCGTCGTAGCCGGTTCAAGACTATATATCATTGTCTCCATAAGTTCTCGAAGTGGATGGGTATTGAAGCCGATTCATTAAGGTATCGATTAAGCGAGTTTTCGACTGTTGCGTTAACCATTCAAAGCTACCCGTTAAAAGTGCGGGGCGAAACCGTCCCCGACAATTTTGTGTGGGACCGGATATTTGTCCAAGGAAGAGACGCGTAGGGAGCAGAGGGAAACGCTTTGATGTATCATACTGAAACAATTTCACTAATGCCCCTCGATTTTTTCAAAATAGATCATCAAGCATGCTGTTAACAAAATGTTTGCCCACCATTTATCTATCAATACAATTAAGCTCAGGACCAAGTAGTACCTGGTCTGGCCTGTGGACCAGGTTGAACAACACAGCTCAGATCTTACCCGATCGTGCCAGGTAATCCAACCCAAGACGCGTAAGACAGGGTCAAAATAATCTAGCTCAATTAATACTTTTAACTCATCTAACCATGCTCAACAGAAATAGACAGAAAATCTAGCATGCTCACGAGCTTTTCAAGCTAATCTAAGCTTGAAAAAGAGTTCCTTAAAGAGTTCTACTGACATCATGAAGGTAGTAGAAGTTTATCAATCGATAGTAAAGGATCTAAACAGAAAGGCCTAGAGTAGATAAAAAAATTAGAACACAATAGCAAACAACAGACTCCAAACTTGTCCATAAAGCACAACGATTTTGGGTATTAACAAGCATTCACAATTGCGGTAGGTTTTATTTGTGATACAAGACACCAAAGCAGGAGAAAACATGAGTTTGATCCAAAGGCAAGCTTCATCTTCAAATGCACCGGCTACTATACACAATCTAATTGTGTTGAGACGATAAAATGGATTACAGATTCTCAAAAGATCGATGAAGGCTGCCAATCACCACCGGCTACTAGATAGGAATGGGTGGATATGCACAATGGATCTCGATCAACAGCATGACCTTCATTTCGGGCAAGAATCTCTGTAACCCATCTTAAGCAGAAGATGCAACCTCCAAATAGTCAACTCCTGAAACAATTAACTTAACTTTCACAAAGAAAATGTGGGTAATCCTTTCCTCAGCTCTGATTGTGCAAGTTGGCACAAGCTGCCATATCCAAGATTCTTCGTATGTACACTTGTATATCTTATATAGCCCATTTCAGTGTGATTGCGAGATTCGATAATACCAGGAACGATCAAGCCAATCATGGCAACAATGAAACCAAGTCTCAGCACAACCACTTTAGCCGGGTGCAAGAATGTAACCCATCACTCTCTAGAGACCACTGCAGATCAGCCATTGTAGTGTGGTTTCAGGTTTGTTGAGCTCTGATTTTGCTGCTGCGGAGGCTGTGGTGTTTGAGTTTGAACATTGTAATAAGGGAAGGGCTGTGAATATAATGGATTTAGAAGGCCCTGCTAGAAAAGGAAAAAAATGTGGTAAGAGTTTCTATCAGTGAGAAAAAAATAATGGAATTCGAATGTCCAACTTAAAATTCATAATTAAACCTGTGACTGTAATGAACTGGGTCCAGCTACGCCAAAATAGCTCTGAGAAGATTCATCTTGCGAGGGATCATTATATCCTGCTTGGGTAAATAGACCTTGTGATCCATGAGGCATATACTCCTGTTAAATTTCACAGTAATTTAGTCGACAAATGAGAAGCAGCGAACGAGCACAGGGAAGTGTATGAACAGTGTGCACGCGTACAGACAGAAGGTCAAGAGCTATACACCAACCTGAAAAACATAATCATGACCAGTTCCCAAATGTGAATACCCTGGTTGGGTATTCTGATTTATGTAGGTTCCGGGAAAACCGGCCTGGGGTCCTTGAGTGGAATAATCAACACCATATCCACTCCGAGAAGCCTATTAAAAGGGGAAAAGTATACTCAAGATACATATACCGGCAACAATGGACTATAACAAAAGCAATATAGACAATATACTCGACAAGAGAAAAGTATCAACAATACAATAAAAATATCAAGAAGCATATATACATTAAATGAAGCAGGAATCTGTAAGAGTGGAAAATGGTGGCACCCATTATCAATAGACCATCAGTAACCAACGTAAGTCATATTAAGCCATTCCTTGAATCAAGATTCATATTTTTTTAATACTCCATTCTTTTACTGATTTTACAGGCATCATAATCATTTTATTTGATAAGAATCAAGAATCATACTTTTAAATACTCCATTCTTTCACTCATTTTATAGGCATCTTAAATCATTTTATTTGATAAGAATGATGATCAATATTTTAGGATAAATGCAGCTCCGTTTCAGTCATCAAATTATTAATAATACTGATAACTTCAGTAGTTTCTTAGTTCAATAATGATTCGAAGTTTAAATCTTTCCTAGACACATTACCAAAAAAAAAAAAAAAAAAAAATCCAAGATTCCTAATGTTACATAATTCTGCTAATAAAATCACACTTCTTGGTACCATACATATTCCAGCTATAGAAATTTCTACAAATAAATAAAATAATGTTACAACTACATAATAAACCAGTTAAACAATATCCCTTGCAAAGATTTACACAGTTGACATCTTCATTGCACGTTACCCATGTTATCAAATTAGCATGGACAATAAATAAAAGAAACTATTATGAAACAGATACTTGATTGTCAAAGCATCAAATGTATAAATTGTCTTGTTCACCAAAAGAGGTAGAGTGAGACAAACCTGTGTAGAAAAATCAGCCACATTGTAAGCGGCATGTGATCCTTGGCTTTTAAAATCATCCGCGAGAAATTCCTGCAACTCGCGAATGCTCAACATCAATGATAAAGAGCAGTACAAAAGAAACAAACAATTCATAAGCATCAAGTACCTGGGACATTCCGCCAATAGAAAGTCCATCACGGAATGTTTGGCTGAGACCTTGAACTGGCATCTGATAACGACAAAGCACAAAACATTGAGAAAACGAACCAATTAAATGGAAGATACATACAAGTTTTAGATAAACCTGTGTCATTAATCCAGTTTGTGATGCTGGAGCCCCAACAGAGGGCTGACTGCTTGGGTTGTCCAATGGAGGGAAGTTGAAAACAGAGCCAATACCACTTGATGTCTGCTGGGAACTTTGTTGATGAGCTAGGTGACCCCCAATAGGACCACCAGCATTACCACGACCAGCCCCAAAACCCCTGTTACCAGGCTGTGGGACCTGCGGAATAGCTCCTACAGGTCCATGAACAGCACCGCGAGTTGGAATAGCATATGGCTGAGAATGAGGACCTCCAGGAAAAGGTGGAAGAGGAACACGAGACAATGGATATCCAGCTGGATGCATGACAGGTTTAGAGTTACCATTTGGTGGACCAAATGGAACATATGAATGTCCTGGTTTAGAGCATCCAAATTAGGTACTCACGATCAAAATGATTGCAAAATCAAAAGAACATCAAATCCAATAGGGGATAATGCTACTGGTTAACTTAGTTAAAGCAAGAAACATTCAGTAGCTATACTAAGTGGATATGTGTTTTACTACTATCAGTGTAAAAAAAAAATTGCTCTGGTTATAACCTCAAAATAATACCTTTACTGTGCCCACCTCTCTTGTCAGAAAGTGGGACTGATGAACCAACAGGACCAATGTTATCGCTGTGAACAATCCCTGGACCACCTCCATAATAGAGTCTGCTACTGTAAATCTGTGCAACATTACCAAACCAGCCACAAACACATTACAAAGTATATGCAGAAAAGACAATTCAGTTATTTGTGTAAACTCAATGAACCTTTTTTGGCTTTTGAAACTGCACCATACTCTGCTTCAAGTTGCTCAGTGGTCCTTCTACGAGACACTCATGCTCCTAGACATGAGATAATAAATAAGAATCACCGCTCCAAGATAATGGAAAACACGAGGCTCCATATAATGTGTGCAAAATCCCAAAGTAGATGATCAATAGAAACTTAATAATACATTAGGAACCTCAGAGAGAGAATAACCAACTATTATGTACAAGAAGCTATCTCTATGGGAAGACACCTCATGTTTTAAGAGAAGAAACTCAAAACAATGTTATTTGCCTAGAGTTTCTAGCAGAAAAGACCTCTGAGACTCAAGAAAATCTCAATTTTTGCATCAAAATTAAACCTAATATTCATATAAACCTCTGAGACCACATGCATTATGTTGCTAGGAAACAATACTCATGATTATAAATTTGAAAGTAGATTCACATTTGATCAACATATGGACAGCAGAAGCATGACCCAGGAAAAAAATAAAATTTAATTTCTGATAAAATGATAAAGAACGAAGGATAAACCATAAAAAAACACAATCTGATATTGCATGAGGAATACTAAAAACATTAAATACTATACTAGAATAGAAGAAACATTTCATTGTAGCTACAGAGTTCCTTCACTTAACGGACACATTAACCCTGCTATGCGCACACAGTTCACATTTTGGCATATGGTGCATGAGCAATTATTAATTCTTAATGTTTGTGTATTTTGGCATGCCATGTGTGAACATTAATAAGTGGTGTATGTACATAAGTATTATTCTCGAAGACAGTCTCTTGCTAGGTAGGGTAAGACTGCGTACAATAAACCCTTCCTCGGAACCCACATTAGCATGAGCTTTGTGCACCGGGTTACCCTTTTATGTACATAAGTATTGTTGATTTATTGTGAGTGGATCAAATTAGGGTCATGAATACTTTATGTGGAAGAAGGTGGCACTTTGTATCCTCCAAAGAGAACACATGTGCTCATCCATTTACATACATTGATGCAAATGAAGAAAGATATCTATTTCTTGTAAAAGTGCTATTAAACACATATTCAGAAATTTCCTTTTCTTTAAATCAGGGAAATGCAAAACTAGTAAAGGTATCCAAAAACAAGCACATCCATTTGAACAGGCAAACACTAATATGCATACTTTCCGATAGCTAAGAAAGAACAAGAAAGAGATAGCTTACCTCAGAACTTGAAAATAAATGATCAGCGAAAATAAAAGAATATTGAGCATGATAAAACACACAAAATTATAATAACCAGTGTAACAATACAAAATGATAAATCAGGCAGAAAATCATACCTTGTAATGTGTCAACAAACTATTCCAAAGAGGTTGTTTACTTAGAACCTTGGGATTCCCAAGAATGACAATGCCATAACGAGCACGAGTTAATGCAACATTCAACCTACGTGGATCATTGAGAAATCCAATACCCTAGAATACAAGTAAAATGTAAGTTCCAAAGCCTGAAAATTTGTCTAGCCAATAACAAAGTATAAATGGCATTGCCAACTTTTATAAAATAATAATAGTTTAAATGATAAAATTTTCAATGCTGAAGACCTAAAACATTTTATATTCCATGTGAATTCTCCAAAAATCGTTAAAAAATTAAAAAGGAAGAGAACTGGTCATAATATAATATTATAGGTAAAAAAAGATCAGTCCAGCCATGCTTACTTTATCAACATATCATTTCTTCCAATATATATTATTCTGCTCAGAACAACTATGCAAGTTTCTCACGTAGCAAGCATACTTAATAGATGACATAGTCAGTAGCTTATAATAGTCGATGATGAATATTTTTAATCTGCTTTATTGCCAAACAGCAATAATTTCCAGCAGACAAAAGGTAAGAACCTCATGATAAGCACCTCATCATACTTAAAGAAGCACAATGTGCTTATACTAATCAACTTACTCTCGAATTTGTAATGTTGTCCTTTCATTTTAAGCACCTCGTCATATACAAGAAAGAAAGAAAACCTTAAATGCAAAATGCATGCTCTCGTTAGGACTATAGGACCTCATGCAGTAAAAGTTCTTGCAGCCTTCAAATACCAAGTGCTTACAAAAACAAGTACATCTATGATGGTCTGCCTATATGGTTGATGATTGAGGCATGGTATGGATTATCCTTCCTTAAAGTAAAAGTGGATCATTTACAATTGATATTGTCGTCCCTTATCCCTAACAATAGTTAGGTTACAATTTGAGGGAAACCAGTGCCCTCTCTTAAAAGAGGTCTAAATAGTTTAATCCCTTTTATAATGCATAATCTGAGGGGAATTTATCAATTGCCTCAAGAAAGCATGCTATAGTACTAAGAGAAAGTTCATTAATCAAAAGCAGAAAAAGACATACCTGATGCTCATTGCTTCTCACACAAGACAGAATAATGTAATCCTTCTCTCTGCCTTGGAAGGAGTCAACACTTGCAACCTGCAAGACTTAAATTTGTTATAAAGAACAATGAAACAAAACAACAGCCTATTTGATTAAATCGATTGGCACCAACCTCAATTTCCTTGTAAAGTTGTTGTCTAAGTGCACCATTCCTTGACATGTAATTCACAATATATGCCCGTTGTCCTTCATATGGAGTGATAACTCCTATCTGCATCATTCAGCCAAAAGTCAGACCAGATAAGCCTTTTTTTCAAGTTATGAATAGGAGTACCTGACTAGGTATGACACCACTTCTTAGGAATGTAGTGACAATTTTTTCCACATTTGCAGCCTCAGTTCTATTGAGATAAGATGTGCCACTTGAACTAATTTCCTCTTGTCCCATCTAAGTAAAGAACATCTTAGCATACAAATAAAGATAATAAACAATCGATTAATTTTCCAAAATAAACAAATAGGTAATTCAATTGGCTGGTACAGATACATATACACACACACATACACATATATATAATTTTTAAATATGGATGAATCAAAATAGCTAGTTGCATATGTATGGTACCTGCACATAGAAGAACATAGGACGGTTGGGAACTGGCCAAGGAAAATCGATGCCAGTTGATTGCCTCTCATTGATTGTCACTCCATTTTGAAGTGTACCTTCATAGAAGCTATTAGAAGGGAATTCAGAGAGGCAAGGGTGCATTCTGTATTGGACCTGCAATTTAATACATGCAAAGCAATCATAAGATAAACTTGAAAAACATCTGGCATGAAAAATATTAATTTTCAACCACTGATCCAGAAACTCTTTTTTATTTTTGTTAGTGATTGATGTAATTTGTAAATTTTTGTAATTTTCAGAAGATGATCACTACATGTCTGCAATAACAAAAGGTAAATCTGTTGCAAATTTATGTTATCATTTTGTCTTTTAAATCACAGAAAAGTTGTGAAAAGGTTAATATAGCCAAAAAAAAATTATGAATAACGTGAAATAAATTTATGCCATGATTTTAACTCTCTCAAATTAAAGGAACTTAAAGAAAGATTGGCAAAAGAGTTAATTTCTATGCTGTAGAAAATTTGTTAAAAATATCAGTTCCCAGCCAACGTATGCATTTAATACAATACAAAATAAGCCTATATAAGATTTTTGTCTATTGTCTAAAGTATGTCATAGAACAGTAGTAAATATAAAAACCAGGATGCAAAATTCAAAAATTAAATTCCCCTGCCATCAACGCTTTATAAGAATAATATGTGATCAACCATCAATAGGAGGCATGGTTTCTATATCGCAAGATCTTTACAAGAAACTTAATTCTAGTGATTAAATTCCCCTGCCATCAATGTTTTAACTTTCATTTATGAGAATAATATGTGATCAACTGTCAATACTAGGTATGGTTTCTATACTGCAGGATCTTTGCAAGAAACTTAATTCTAAACCATGAAAATAGTCTTTGATAATACATGCTATTAATAAAACATATTGAATAAAGCAAGTGAAACAATTTTCAGCAAAATGCTCCCTGACCAACATAACTTTAGAAGCTGCCTCGTGTGAATAAAGATTAACATATAAGTGAAAATCACCTGCAACCTAAACGGTTTGTGTCCAAGAAGAACAAGCCGCTCAAAGAGAGACTGTGCCAATCCAGCACGAGCTGCCTTCTTACACATAATAACTGGACCAAGCTGGCAATGATCTCCAACAAGAACAACCTGTTGCAAAAAAGAAAGGCTCTTCAGCAAATAAGAGCATATAAAGATCAAGGAAGACAAAACAAAGCTTTTGAATTTAGCTACCTGTTTCACGCCTAAAACTAATGGAATAAGACACTCAGGCTCTGTAGCCTGTGTAGATTCATCAATAAGAACCTTAAACAAATAAATAAAAAGAAGTTAATATTAAAATGGATCAACATGAAGGGAAAATAGAAATAAAATAATGCCAATAACTGAAGGCTACATCATACCAATTATATTAAGTATATATCTAAATTCTAGTGCATAAAAAAACATTTCACCTGGCGGAATCTGAAATTTTCAAGGCGAGGATCTCCAGCACCAACACATGTACAACAAATAACATCAGCACTTTGCAATATCTCTCTTTCAGTAGCCCGTTTTAGTGCTTTAAATTTCTTCTCATCACTGCTTGATAATTCACCTGTAAAATTATAGCACACAATCACAGTGAGACAAAATTTATATATTTAGAAATCACAATCAGTCTTGAAAAACAACCCTAAATACCAGAAATGTTGAAGAATAAATTAAGTATAAAAACTCTAATATATCAAGGAATAATGCCAGAATTATGCCCTTTCATAAGATGATCAAACTTCAAAAGAATAAACTTGGAATGAGAAAGCTAAATAAAAATAGAGAGACAAGTTCTAAATTCATATATCACAGTGATTAGGTGGTGGTTATGTACTGAGGCTTCATCTAAATTAAAATTTGGAATATCAAATTTGTCTCTGATGAAACATAGTTCATTCAAATGGAGTGTGTTTGAAAACACAGCCCTTCTTGGACACTAGATTTTCAAAAGAGAAAATTGCAAAGAAAGTGATGACTAAATATTAAAATAAGAAATTCACCGTCACAAGACATTCCATGAAAAGAAAATTACTACATACCTTGTTCATCTTTTAACAGCTGAAGCTTATGAAGTTCACTTTTTTCAGATGTATCAAGATGGCGGACCTAAGACATTATATTCTGCCCATGTTAAGGTCTGAAGAATCTAGCAATGAATGTAAGAACAAAAGGGTCTCTTTATTTCACATAAAATGATTTATATGTGTATTTGTTAGTAAAATTTGTATAGGGAAACACAATTATTTTCTATGTTTAGTGAAGGAAGGGGGATAAATTTTTCCCTCGTCTATACCAAGGGCAGAGGGGGGCTCATGGATGAAGGCAGACGACACACATCCAAGGACAGAGGTTCACTGATAAGTGTGTGGGTACTGGGTAAAAAGGTGGCTCGCCAACAACGGGTGAAAAACAAAAGGAGGTTCACAAACAAGGGCAAAGAGTGTAGGAGGTTTCCTAGATGAGGGAAGAGGGCAAAGGATGAGGGTGGAAGGCTTGTGGACAAGAGACAAAGGCGGATGGGGGGCTTGCAGATACAGATGTAGGGTTAAGGACCTGACAGGTGGGAGAAAATGGCTTCCACTTGTTTTGAGGGTTAGTCATTTTCCCCTAATCGGTCATATTTTCCATTGACCGATAAAGGATTTTTCGTTGATTATGATTTATCATAGCACCAAATGTCGAAAAAGACAACAAAACAATTGATCAAGAGAATAATTTATGTAAAATGAACAAGCCCCTAAGAGAGCTACCTTTCAACATACCTGGTAGTGAAGCGTTAGATGCTCAACAGGAGACATAACAGCTTCTCTTGATTTAGCACAGAGCCTGACAACCTGAGTATTTCCAGGAGTATAATATGATTCATAAATCCAGTGCCCATAACAAACAAAAAAGCTCCTTAACATACTTAACACACTTGACGTAGAACATGCATAACACATGGGTATATAACTAGTCTAATGGTACTAAAAAGAAAAAATGAGGTGTCGATGTTTTAGTATCTTAAGAAAATGCCCTTCATCTTTCCCTTCCCAAGTTAGTAGCCACTCTCATGTGACACATTCAAATATGTAAAATGGAATGGATGTTTATATACACCTGAATTTTTCAATCAATATCAATCACTAGTATTTTGTCATATCCAAAAGTGATCAATAAATACAATTGACTATAATACAACACTCCACAAAAGGAGCTGCCATACTACAAGGACAACATATGCCATGAAATATGAGGAAGGCACAAGTTAAAGAGACATAGAAGATCAATACATGGTGCATCATGCAAATTATGCTTTAAAATGCTTCACATATTTTCTTTCACAATGCTAGATACACAAAAGGGTCAGATTGTTATTACTTATGAAAAGTTTATAGGATATTCTGCAAAACTAAATCCCCAAAGAAAACAAAATTGTATAAATCCCACCCATATTTGTTCCATATAGCATCTTGCAGTATCACAATAATCTCCTAATAAAAAAACATCCATCTTCATAACCATAGAACATAACTAATATAAAGTCAAAATCCAGAAAAACCAAAAACTTAGTAAGAAAGTGGTGTCATATAACATAATCACACATTAATCTTTTTGTTAAGCCTTGTTAAGCCAGATACCTTTAATAAGACCCATGCGGCCTAGAGGTAAAGAACCAATACTAAGGATTGTAAGCTAGATAGATACACAGTATAGCAGCAATTTACAATGATATACTTGTTAAAACATGTAAAGAAAATCAAACTAAATATTCCTGGAAATACTAAAGACTAATCTGTTCAAAAAAGTTCATGAAAAATAGATTTTCTTACCTTCAAACCTGTGGAACTTATCTTATCGGCCAGTTGGTCAACAGCAACATTGCTTGGAGCACATACTAAGACCTGAAACAAATGAACTATAGATTTGCACAATGCACATACAATATGTTATTAAACATACTCTCTTACCTGTCCTTGTCCTTGTTTAGCCATGTGATATACAATTGCAGCAGATGTGACAGTCTTTCCTGTACCAGGTGGGCCCTGTATCAAACTTATTGGTTTCTGAAGGACACTCTTAACAGCAAAAACCTGTCCAAGAAACAAAGAAAGCAATTGAACAAAAATACAAAATCATCTCAGCACAGATCGCAATGAAAAATGAAGAAACCAAATCTAATAACTGGCACCAATGCAAAAGAAAAATCAGTGTCCTCCTAACTAGTTGAGTCCTACAACCAGTAAAATCAGCAAACATGCAGTTCATTTTAGAACTCACGGAGTGTATCAATTGACCCCTCAATCAAAGTAAGGTTTAAAAAAAATCCCTTGCTGATATCTCAGTTGCTAGCCAGAATGAGATAGATATAGAAGGTATCAGTGCCAACTAACATAATGTTTGTCAGTATGAAGTAGTGTTGATCAGCATTCGTTAAGTGGAGGAGGAAGTGAAAGAAGAAAAAAAGAGACAGATAAAGATTATTGAAAATTCTACCATCAATTTTGCATTTTCTCCCTCAGTTGAAGCTTCCAACCTCATCAACTTTTCACCAGACAGTGTTGAGTTCTCTAGGATCAATTTAACCTCTGGACAAAAGATCATATACCCCTCCACTTGCTCATCATTTTCATCGCCATACCGAAGATATCCCTTTGACAAAGAAGTTATGGGAAAGAAATTACTAAAAGCCATAGCATTCATCACTAGCTTTGGCTTCTGCTGCCAATTCAACATCAAGGACAACAGAAAGTGTCTCTAAATGGGCAGCACAGAACGAGATTTTGGCACGTGGTATACTACAGGTCATGATTTCCTTGTCCATTTCCTTCATTCAAAATATCTTTGTCCATCCCTGGTCAGGATCACTTCTTGTCATACATATGCGAAAATCAAACAAGAGAATGTTGCAGATAATTGCAACTTGAACCAACATTATCCAGTCTTCCAATCACATTAAGTACAAATGCCAACAAATAAGTGCAAATACACATTACAAAAGTTGAAATTTCATTTGGATTGATAAATGAAGAAAATGGCAGATGAAACCTGGGATGCATTTAGTTCAGGAAGCCCAGGAGCACCAAACCGGCGAGGTAGAGTATTTCGAACTATTTGTTGTTCAACTTCATGGCCCAAAAGGTGATGATATATGTATCTTCATAAAAAGGAAATAGATAATTTTTAGTTAACTGCCTCTTAATAAGGTTGTGATATATTCAAACTCAAAATACATGTTCTAATCCAGAAAAAGGGGCGAAAAGGTTGAAAACACCTTTGCAGGCAGAAATAACATCAGAGAATTACATCTTACTCAACACTTTTGGATAAATAAGTAGTTGTACAGGTAATTCATGGACGACCTTTTGCAGATTGAGCACAAGTTACAACACCAATAACATGAGATACAATAGAATAACTCAACATTCACTAAAGATGCAACTTACCCACTAACACTAGTTTCATCCACTGCAAAAGTCTTCATAGCACCTTGCATTCGGTCAAAGCTAGTACTTTTCCAGACAAAGTCCACACTAAAGCCATGACTCAGATCAACAGGGACTCCCTAGCAATAATAAGATGGTATTAGCATGTTTCTCCAAGCAAACAAGAATCATATACAAAGGAAATTTGGTACAACCTGGCCTGCACGAAGTTCAAGTGCAACCTCTTCTTGGGCAGTTAGCTTAATCTACATAAAACAAAAAGAAGCTGTGATAGTCCCAACTATAAGGGGGTAAGCTTAATCTAAATAGAAAACATAAAACCTGAAACAGTTTTGAATGAGCGATTAATAGAGATAGAAATGATATCATTTGAGCTAACGAATTTGGGCACTAACAATAAGAACTTGAATTCATGTAATTTGGGCACCATCTACTTCTTAATCCATATATACAATTTACTAGCATACCACATGTCCAACAGATTGCCATGCAGGATGAGCTGTGTCACCCGAGTATCGCAGACGTAATTCATCTCCAGGAACAAGTCTGAGTTCATTATCTTCCTAGTATAACGTTATCAAAGATTCAGTAAAACAAAGTAAATGACAATCAAAACAAATTATATCAATTAAAATATAAAATAAAGCTGAGACAACCTTAGGAAAGACAAAGTAGGCTACACGCTTTTTATTAAGGCCGACATCCCAGCGTACACTGACATTGTCTTTACTCTGCGACTCTTTCATCATCTACACAAAAGTAAACATTGTAAGTCATTAACATAGTCAAACTATAAGCAATGTTAAAAATTGGAGAAATATTAAAACTTGGAACTAACACAGCTTGAGGATGATCATGAGAAACAACTAAAAGTAAAATCGTGATCTGCATATATTAATTGCATATACCTTATCATTGGGTATGGCTATGTGCATAGAAAAATAGATATATGATATATTCCATAAGTTCTTCTAACTTAAGTTAAATTGGCCTGAATATTAAGATTGTGGAATAAAAATGGCAAGTAGGCCAGAACAAATAGAAACTCCTTATTATAGTCACTTGTGGCATGTGTGTTCATTCATTTGATTTAATCAAACAATTTAAACAGCAGAAATAATGGCAAGAATGAAACTACACATACCTTATCATAGTCAGCTTCAAGCTTTATCAGTGGAGCAAATACATTTTGGTACTGTAAAACAGAAAGAAAAAATATCACATAAGAAAAATACATGCAATAGACCCTTACTGATTATAGAGACCCTAAAAACAGATTAAGCCAAAGAAATCTCATCGAAGAATCAACCTCTGGACAGAAACTAACCTGGTATGCATCTTCATACTTCAATGAAACAGGTTGTGGTTCATCATCAACTCCAGGCTTCTCAAGATCTTCTAAAGAAGCATCAGGATTAGTCTTCCATAGCTCTTCAAGTTTGTTAATTTGCTGAGCACTTATTTGCCGTGCTCTCAGTTGTTCTTGTTCTGAAGGTACCTGTAAAAGAAGCCAGAGTAAGTGATATGGACATGCAGAACAGCTACAAAATGTTAGTGAAAGTACCAAACCTTAACAAGCCATGGTAGGAAACATCTATCATCAATGAGTGGACACCATTGACTAAGATCCCAATTCATGTCCTTTAATGCATTGACATTCAAACAAGGTTCTCTGCACAAGAGAACAACGACACTTTCTGTCGTAGCAGAAATAAATCCAAGAAGAAAAACATTCCGGCAACCACAATTATAGCATTCAAGAATAGTCTCTCCTAGTGGACTGTCCTTGTGGAGACAAACTTCCTTGTGCTTTGCTCGCACCTAAAATCAATTCATATACAAGAAGTAAATATCAACCCATGAACTAGTAATGCAATATTTTGTAATGGCATCATCCTCTCTACAATGGCAGCGCTAACAAAATAAATAAATGCAGTTTCTCAACCATCATCCGGAGATGACTGGTGAATTATACTTCAATTATCAGACTAGTGTGGTAAACAAACTACAGAATGGTGGCAGATGAAAATTGAAATAGATGACCGAACAGAAGGATTAACAACGGGGAAAAACTGTTCTTTCTCCCAAATTTCGCTTACATGAGGGATCAATAAACTTAAAATTTTCTGACAGAACTCTGTAATATATGATTCCAACAAAACGAAGTATATTATCAAAAGAGGGGGTGAACACCTCAAATTAGACTATTATAATGTAGACAGACTTAACAAGTACCCAGGATGGGCCCTTGTCTTTTCCAACAAAAAAGAAAAATATTCAAGTAAATGGTTAAATTGAGTATCATTTGAAAAGAGTTGAGAATAATTCAAGTAAAAAGACATAGAGAGGACAAAAATATATAGAAAATTGCAGTCGATATCAATTTGATAACTTATTTTTCCATTTTGAAATATGGAAAGAAATATAAGCATTAATATCCGAGCACCTACCAGATGATTCACGATATGAGAACCAGATGTGTTCCCCCGTGAGTTACAGAACCACTTCCTGCACGTCGGAATGTTGCACCTAACAACACACGCAGGATTCTGCACCCCACAATACCGGCACGCGTGCTCAGTAAAATTGCCCTTGCCAAACTCGTAACCCTCATCCCCAGTCTCCTCAAAGTTGAGCCCGCTCATCCCAGCCGCCAGGGTATCAACCGCCGGGGCAGCTGCCTGACCGCCAGCGGCCCCCCGGGCCTTGGAGGACGAAGAAGGACCGCCGAGGGGCGTCGATGCGGAAGGCGACAGGTTGGTGGACTCGGGAGTCTGCAGATCGGATGCGGGGGACTCCGGCGCGGGCTCCGGCGGCAGCGGGGGATGGGGCCAAGCGGGGGATCGGGAGGGCTGCGAGAGCTCCTGGAACTCCGGGTAGTCGTCGAAGTCGTCCTGGGTGTTGAACTCGAGGAAAGTGTACGCATCACCGCCAGTGTCCGGCTGCGAAGCCGTCTCGTAGAGGTTGTTAACCGACTGCGCCGCCATGGCTAAGCCCCGCGAACAATGGTTAGGGTTCCGAATCGCCGGGTGCTCCCCTCAGATCGACGACGAGGGAGGGAGGCGAGGGGGAGAGGAATCGGGAACGGAGAGGCAAAGGGAGAGCGAGAGAGAGGAGACTGAGCCAAGTTTGTCTTTTTCAAGTTTGGGAAATCTTTAGGGATTTTACGAGATGAAGCCAAAAATAAAACGGAAGGGGAAAGTTGGGGAGACGGCAACGTTGTCGGATTACTTATAACAATCGAAAGTTTAATTTTGTGGGCCGTGTTGGGCTGGGCTATTGTTCTGGCCTCTTGACGAGGCCCAATTCCTTTTAAAAAATAATTTCTATATTTTCAAATTAATTGTTATCGAGTTTGCTAAGTACTGTGGCATAAATTAGTTTAAGTTTATTCACCAAATTAATTATTTAAGATTGGTGAATCAAATTGTACACGTTAAAAAAATTATCGATCATACTTTTGATGAGTCTCTCCTCATTTAAGTTGTTAGTGAATCGCATATAATTGTTTATAGAAGGCTCGGCTTAGAAGTTAAGAGTAAACCCAAATTAGGTCTAAAAAAATTGTCTTAATTATATATTATTTTCACTTATTATTAAATTTAGAAAGTGCACATTCATTGAATTATCAATATGGTTCATAGTTTGTCATGGATTAGCGCACGACAATAAGCATTAATAACCACTTTAATTATTACTATTATTGTTTTTATATTGATATAAACTTTATTAATTAATATATGTTTTTTTTTGTAATTGTAAAAAATCCTTTATATAATAAAATCTGTGATAGTTCGTATTGTAATTATAGAACTTAAGAAGGTAAAAAAAATTCTTCTTTTTTTGGTCTGGCGTGATGGATTTTCAAAAACTGCTTAGAATCAAATTCTGATCTTCCAATTTGCCATTTAAATATTATTCCCACCGATAAAATTCTTCTTTAGTTTATTTTATGAGATAGAATAGACTTGCTATTGGGAAAGTAGAGAGGATCCTCTAATTCATTTTTTATGGATCGGAGAATAATTCATAATATAATTACGGCCAAATTGCAGAGCTATTGAACAACTCACACGTTAGCCTTCCATTCGATCGAGGAGGAGGGCTACAGCTTAACTTTTGTGAATGGCTCACAAGCAAGGCTCACTATCAAACTTAACTTTGGGAATGGCTAACCTTCCATTCGGAGGACTTCTACAACTCAAACAATATGATAAAATTATGATTTAACAACTGAATTATAATTTGATCATTTTTTAAGTTTTTTTAAAGACGAACGATTTTATTCGATTATTCACGAGTCACTCATAAGCCTAATTCAAATTGAATTCTAATTATTTTTACACAATTTTAACTTAAATATATTGAAATTAAAGTTCAAATAATTTGAACTGAATTCGAATCTAAATAATTTTGAATTATAGTCCGAATGTGCTCAAATCAAGGTTCGAACAATTCAATATTTGACAATATATGGGGAGATTGTTTGAGTGCAATTGTCCTAGGATCAAGTTGACTCGTTTGACTAAGCTTGAGTTGGTTCAAGCTGATGTTTAACAATAGATGGAGATTGCGTGTGCAATTGTCTATCTAGGAGATTGTCGAACAGAAGTCAAATAGGTTAAGGTTGATCAGATACTTAACTGGAAAAGTCCTAACTGGAGGTTAGGCAAGGGCAAGTCCAACGTGAAGCTTGGCAGAAGAGGAAAATCTAAGTGGGATAGTATTGACCGGATACTTGGTGTTGAAAGCCCTAGTGAGTGAAGCCAAACAGATGAGAAGTCCCTGTTGGTGCAGTCAACCTCTATGGTTTTGATGTTTGACAATATATCTAAGTTTGGTCAATTTGACTAAGGGTTAATCCAAGCAGGACTTGATGCTTGGAAGAGAGAGAGAAGTCTAGTCATGATTAGATGACTAACAAAGATAAGTCCTAACAAAAGGTTAGATGGGTGGGAAGTCTACCAAGTGACTAGTCCTAACTAGAGGTTAGGCAATCCTGGTGAGTGAAGCTAGATCTTAGTGAGTGAAGCTAGGTGGTGAAAACCCTAAGGGGGGTAACCCTAGATCCTGGTGAGTGAAGCCAGGTGTGAAAACCCTAGTGTAGAGGATGCAATCATATTTTGATGTGTATACTAAAGGGTTTAAGTTAGGTTTCATATGGATTTAATGTAGGTTCAAGTCATGCAGGGATTGAACAAGCACACGAAGATCTCATCCAAACGCTCGGTCCTTGAGTCGGTGAAGGATGGACCATCCGAGGGACCGCCGGATGAGGAGCAATGGAGTGGATCAAGGAAGCGGACTTCAAGGTGAGTGAAGGATGACATGGAAACGAGCTAACAAAGACCAAAGGAAGAGGGCTTCAAAAGGCGACTCCGGAGAGTGATGAGAGTGTGAAGTGTAGTGGATCAGTCGTCTGGTACTCTGACCAGGTGACTGGTCCCGTGAGTTGTGTGAAATACGAATCACACAGAAAAATTGGTCGAGTGGACCAATCGCCTACGCTAGGCGACTGATCCCTCGACCAGGCGACTGATCGGTAGTCGTTGGCATTAAATAGACTAGCCGTTGGGCAGTATTAGTAGCTGTTGTAAGGCATCAGTCGCCTGGTCATTGGGAGCAGGAGACTGGTGTCGAGCTTCTCCTATTTAAGGAGAAAGCTGGTGCACAAAAATGGCTAAGGTTCTCCTGCCTATTTTTGTGAGCTATTGTCTTCTTCCTCCCACACTTATTTCCCATTG
>JBAMIE010182723.1:0-13004 GCA_037177295.1 Kaempferia parviflora | reverse complement strand
CTTCGACTCACTTCCTATCTTCCTTGATCGCTTGAATCTCCTGAATGAGTTGACTCCTTATCCCTTCCATTGAAGACTCTCCTTATCTTGTGGTCTGGTTGCCTGAAATAAAATTATGATCAGTTGAAATTTCGATTGATCAAATAACTCTCTTGGTTGCTCAGAAATTTGACTCCAGTTACTGGAAGTACTAGATAATCGAAACTATGTTTTGACATTAACAAAAGACTTCAAAGTTAAGTTTATATGTGATTTAACGAAGTTAACTAAGTGTATATAAAAGTCCTGGTTGAGACAAGGTCCATACAAGTAGTTAACGTTATTAGAATTGTCATCCGACTTAAAGAAAATTTATACAGTACACCACAATTAAAATTTAAAATTCAATTCTTAAATATCTGATTAATCGTTTAAAGGACCTAACCACTATACCATTGCAGATTAAGGTTTGACAAAAATAAAATAATTGCATTTTCTCAATATTTTTTGAAGTATTATCGATCACCCCTCCATAGAAGCTCCTAGGACATAGTACAGGCAAGCATAATTTCTATGCAATGTGGGTTCAAATTGACATTCTGAATACTCACAGAGTTTGAATCCTAATGACACACAACGCTGTGTCATGCTAGGATCCACTTTTATTTTCTGGATTTACTGGCCATCTATCAGTCTATCTATAGAATTAATCGGGTTTAAGGCTGGGATATCTGATTAATTAAAAAAAACTAATATGAATATGAATTTTGACAATTATCTATCCAAAACGTGGAGGTAAAAAAGATAAAGGGATATTGTAAAAAAAAAAAAGTAAAAGTTTTGAGGTACAATGAAAATTTCTCCGTTATAAATGCCACACGACACCGAAGTTGTGGGTATCAGTTGAGAAAGCTGGAGTCCCGGGCGAGTCACCCCTAGTGATGAATTTTAGGGTTCCTCCAACTCCCAGACGGCCACTTGCTTTTCATCACCATAGATTCGTCTTCCGTGGACATCGCTTTCCTCGATGGTTCCATCCGACTTTTCTTCTACGAAAAGTTTCGGTGCGTTCATCATCATTCAGCGCGGCAAGCTCAACTGGCGGCGGCGGCGGCGGCAGAGAAGGTCTTTTATTGTCGCTACGATGGGCTCCTTGTGTTTGAACAGAAATTGTTCATATCACTTCTTTAATTTGGTCGTAGTTCCCGCCTTGTTCTGTAGCGTGGAAGGCTAACCCAAACACCTGGATTAAGTATTCTAATACTGCGGTTTATAGATTCTAGGAGTACAGATTTTGCTGCTGTTATCAACCAAAAATCGTTTAGGTAGTTAGGTTTGCCACCACTTATATGAAGGCGTCCCTTCGTTCATCATCCAGATATGCTCTTATCATACAAAAAGGAATTGCATTAATATGAATTTAATATTCAATGCTTTAAAAATTGACAAATGAGCTATTAAACATTTATGATTGCTTCCATCTTCTGACATAGAGCAGTGCATATTCTACAATTTTACTTCATCAATGGCCAAACTAACATATTCTTCAGTAAACTTTCAGATAAAAACATTTTTCTATTCTAGTTCCAGATGATTGTGGATTTCATCTTATCTATCATAACTCACAAGGGTAAAAGAGTTTTCTTGAGCTGCATTCTTGAAGCAAGTCAGCCTAATGGCATGGCTTTTGAAATAGTCACTTCCAAGAAACTTCTTTTGCATGCATTTTGTAAAACTCACAATATTCCCCAAACCTTATGTTGCATGTTTAAGCCTTGCTTGAGATATTCATTAAAAGGCATTTCTATTATATAGGCTTTGTGGCTAATCACTATTCTTTCAATTGTCACTATTACCCAATCTATTTCATGTTGTTGCTGGTATTTTTTTATTTTTTGTAAACTTAGCCACTGGCCACTATTTTATTTATGTATATTTAGCAATTGTCCACTATGTTTTATGTCAAGGTTTAAAATTTCAAGCAGTACCAAAGTTTCTGGTTAATACAATTTTAGTACCATATTGTGTCGATATGGTTTTGATACTTTTTAAAATATGAATATATTAATTGAAAATATTTTTATTAATATTTGATTGTTGTAGATGCTTACTGTTGAATTATATTTGAGATCTCGAATGTTGAGTTCAAGTTTTGATATTAGTAGACATGGCAAGATCAAGTAGGTTTAAATTGAATTGAATTTGGATTTACTTTATTCAGTTTAAAATTAAACTAAATTTATATACACAATAATTTAATTTATAGTAGTATATTTTATAAGGTTACAAATTATATTATATTTAATTATTTAATTATTTTTTAACAATATGTTTCCTCCATTTAAGTAATTGTTTTCTCACTTTATCTCCTTGACATCTAGAGAGAAAAAATTAACCATTCTTAAAGAGGTTTTTTTTTCTCTGTTTACTCTTGTGGACGGATGAAGGAGGGATAAAAATTAACTATGGAAGAGGAAAAAATTGACGTATGAAGAAGGGTAAAAAATTAAGAGAAGAAAAGGAATAGTAAAAGGAATTGGAGTTAACTAAATAGCAAAATAAAAAATGGAAATGGAAAAATAAAAAAATGCGATCTCGTAGTGGTTTTGCAGCTTTGAACTGGTGTTGGTGCTATTTGGTGGGCGAATCGGTAAATTCTGCTTGTACCGGCTGGCACAGCTCGATATATTATATCATGTTTCATGCTATTATGTATATTTTATTTTCTATTATGTATGTTTTATTTATGTGTATTTAGTTAGATGAGAGGAATAAATCACAACTTAAGTCGTTCTGTAATTAAAATGGAAAGTTGCAGATATGGATTCTGAAAGAACTCCGTTGATGGAGATATTTTTTGTGCTTTCTCTAATAATATTATATGATAGACTGATTTTGGTCTTCAGGTGTTCATGTATGGCCGAAATCTATTTGTTGTTTCTTTATTATCATTCTTGTTTAGCCTTTGTAGAATATCTTAATAATGTTGACCAAGAAGTGAGCATGTTTTCATAATTTTGAACTTTGAAAAGATATTAAATAAGCACAATATACTTACATGCACTACATAATAGTATAATACTAGTGATTAAAATAATAAAGTTTTTTGATATACCATGCAGGCATGTAGCATCAAGCTATATGTTTCTGTACGTCTACTAAAAAAACTAATCTGTTGTCAGGGTAAATATTCAAGACAATTTTAGTCAACTTTATAGTATCAATTTTCATCTCATGAAAAATATCATTTCATGATTGAATGGTAACATTGTTTGAAACAATTCTTTAGTATGACCTTTGGTTGGTTTCTGCAGGCAATGTTCTTTTGATTCCTGGTGCGACAATGGCAACACTTCTTATGTTTGGTTTTCTGCACGCTCGGCACATGTATGACGACAGAAAGGCATGTATTAGTTTTTGCTTTGTGTCCAGATTCTTGTGAATTTTAGGTGTAGATTTACCACTCATTTGAAACTGGAAAGCTGGAAGGAATCACCTGCAAGCAGGTATTGAATAATAATTACAAAGAACAGCAAACCGCAAGATGCAGTGTAAGCTTATCATAAGGATAATAAACAAGCTTTGGGTTTCTTATCTACGACAACAATTTGTAATTTATTAAGTTAAATTTTACCCATATGGGACTGAGTAAAACCCACAATTTTAGAGCAGCAGCAATAGCTTGCTGATATATCTGTCAACAAAATTTTGTGGGTAGCTTTGTTCATGTCTTGCCTAAAATAGGAATTCATGGGTATAATATATATATATGTCAATTGTTTAGAAGATAGCTCATATTATCAGACCACATCTATACCTTCTTTTCTAAAATTCTTTCAAATTTATTTGCACATTATTTATTTCATTGTTATGCATCTCAAAGAAACAAGACTTTGCTGTGTTAACTTCCATGTAATTTCACCTAATGGTTTTAGCACCTCTCAGATAGAGTAATCCTGGTATTCCTTGCCTATAAATGCAAGCTACAAACACCATTCCCTAACTTGCAGTGTTGTTCACTAAGTAACCATTTCCCTAATATCCTAAATTGATGAAAGAAGATTAAAGGGTACACAGAATTACTGCACAAAGAAAAGCATTTATTATGCAACTCATCTTACCGGTAGTTGACCTTTAATGCCTTGAATGCCTCTTTACCATATTTTTAATTTTTCTTCTATGTAGACTACGTGAACTATCTAACATACATACAACAATCGATGTGTATCTCAATAGTTCACCAAAGCTTGTGTTTTTTTGTCATCTGTACATATAGGTTCAAGACATGAAGCAGAGAGGAATAGAGCCGGAATTTTCACCTGATGCAAAGGTATTGCTTATAAAAGACTATTAATTCTTCTGCTACTTCTCAAACACTGACTTTCTGCAATGTCAAATGCAGGCTGCTTTTTTGAGACTTTTACCTTTGCGTTCTATTTCACGCCTATGGGGAAACTTGATGAGTGTGGTTTGTAGCTCTATTCCTTTTTAAGAATTTTAACAGAGCATTGCTACTTAGATTTTCATACTGCAAATTTGTTTCATACTGCATTCTGACAGCTTGTAGTAGAAACATATATCCTGATCCAGTGGGGGCACACTTTATGATTTAGTTCATCACATCTAGAACACCTCAATATGGTCACCAAAATTCTAGTGTCATATGTCTAGCTTTGTTGAGGTAGGGGTGGGCGTGAAGATCCCTACGATCTTGACCATGAGGACTCCGTAATCGTACCCTTACTGTTAGTCTGTGTTTGACTTCGAGCTCCTTGACTACTAGATTGATGACCTTGAGTTTGTTTCGTACACTGTGAGGTTTGTCGACAAGCCCTCCCTCTCTTGGGAGACTTCTGATTAGTTATCTTAATAAAATGGCTCAGTAAAGGGCCTCACTGTAGGGTCCCTAACCCAGATGTATGCTATAAAGTTTCTGTGTAAACTGAAATATACGATTATAATCCTGAGTTATCATATGTCAGGAAAATTCAGCAAGTTGACTAAATTCTGTATTATACTCACACTTCTATCACCTTGTCTGAGATTCATAAATTATTTGTGTTAATACACAATGTTGCAGGCTGCAGGAAAATAAATAGCTGTACATTTATTTAAAGGTGTACTCAATGTCCTTCAACCATGAATGTGCTTCTTAAGGTTCGATGCCTTTGTGGAAGAGTGTGTAGCAATCCTTCGTTGATCAAGCAAGCAAATGAATGCGTGCCTCGTTCACAAGAACATTTGCTGCAAAGGTAGTTGGGTTGACTACTAGTGCTCCCCAAGGATTATCCTTAGGGCCTATTGCCGGTGGCGTATATGACTTACCAATAACTCTTGCATCATGATCACATTAAGCTCTCGACAGAGATGGAGCCTTGGTCAACTCTCGAGCAGTAGATGCATGCCTACGTTCAATACCACAACCACGGCCATGACTATGACAATGACCATGACCATGATTAGCACCACCTTGAGACATCACTTGACAAAACCAAATAAAATTTGTAATAACAAATCATAACTGTCTTTTTTAAATAATAAATAAAAGGGCTATTAAATCCTTTAGCTTAGAGATACACATCGATTTGTGTGAAAATTCTATTGTTGCAAATCATAAAATACAAAATGAAAATTGAGAAAATAAGAAAGCCACACATATAAATTGCAAATAAGATACCTATTATATATCACAAACAAAATAATCAAGAAGTACCCCATTTGATGCCAGGGTAATAAAAGGGAATGAAGAGCCATGCAAACAAAATAATCAAGAAGTCCAACAAACTATTTATATATTTTTATTTTTCTCTATAAATATAATGAAATCCTACTATGCAGAAAGATTATATGAACAGAACAAACAAAAGTACAATGAAATAAACCAAACTTGAAATGAGCAGATCGAGATATTTGAGCAACTATAAGAGCTAGCTAAAACTAACTATAATTCGAAAATCACCTTAGAAAAAATAAAACATAAATATAATATAATTTTGAACCTTATAAAATATATTACTACCGATAAATTAAATTATTCTATATATAAATTTGTTTAATTTTAAATTGATCAAAATAAATTCAAATTAAATCTAGTTTAAACCTACTTGACAATGCTAGGTCTATTTAGTGGACTTAGTTAATCCTAAATTGACTACTCAATAAGTATTGAATATTGCATGAGATAATATCTGAATTTGAATGCAACATTTAATATCTCAAATATAACTTAACAGTAAGTATCTAGAACAATCAAATATTATATGACATCTAATGGTTCAAAAGTCTTTGAGGTGATGCCTTTGGGCAAATTATGAAGTCTTGGAGGTGACGTGTGTGGGCAAATGGTGAAGTTGTTTTGTCAAGGTCTTTGGGAAATGGTGGTGTTCTAGAAATGCAACTTTTAGGTGAGCGGATGAAATCCTGGAGGTGTGGACTTGGGGTATTGGAAATCTTGGAAGTTGTTTTGGGTAAGTGGATGGACTTTTGAGGTGCGACCTTTGGGCATGTGTGGAAGACCTGAAAGCAGCATGACTCTTTAGCAAATTGGTGAAGACCTTAAGTTAGTGAGTTGCAAGAATTGTGTGAATGTAATCTTAGGTTCGCTTATTTGGGCATATATAAACATGAGTGCGTAGAGAGCCTACTTTGCCTTAGTGACTAAGCTTGATCCTAAAGCGGAGGCTTCTAGAGGTCTAAACAAGTAAAGTCGGGATCTCCATGTAGGTTGAGTCAATTGGTGACTTGAGCCAATTGTTGACTCAATTGAAGAAACCTTACTCAGGAATAGAATGCTCATTATTGAGCTTGAATTGACTGGAAAAGGGGTCTAATCGACTCAATTGGATTTGAGTCCATAGGACACATTTTGAGTCGACACGCTTCCTGATAAGATCACGTCAACCACTTCTTAATTTGAATTCCAATCTACTAAAGTTGATTCCAGTTGATTCGACTAATTTAAAAAATGGCCATTGGGTAATCGTGGGGAAAAGCTTATCTATGTAAGCAATGGTAATGTTTAGGCATATTTGTGCATAAACTTCTACGATATATATTGTTGCATCTAGTCGAGAGAAACACAACCAGGGACTGCTAGAAGGCTACTTCTACAAGGGTTGTTGATAATGCCATTTATATATCTTGTATAGAGAATTATTAGTGTTGCAACAGGTTTCTCTACCTTTGCAGATGATCTTTCATAGTGAAAATTGTGGGCTTGATCCACTAAACAGACGGTTAGGTAATGGATTAGAAACTAGAGTTGCCAATCACATAAATCTCCTTGTGTCGGCATTGCCTAATTCTATTATTGTTTCCTTTGCATCTAACGAGTTTGTTTGGCATGCAATTTTGCTCTTCATTATCTTTTAAAATTGGACATGTCATTATGACATGTACTTAGGCAACCAATAAATGTCCTAGATAGATGATTCGAGAAATGATAAATACACATATTAATCAACGAAGAGGAAGACCCAAGAATACTTAGTAACAATAAAATAGGATAAACTTTTTTAAATATAGATGATAATATAGTAGGGGATTGAGCCCAATGTCATAGGAGGAGCTATATAGCCAACTTCACGGATAAAGGTTTAGTTGTTATATTTGGACATGTCGTTGCCTCGGACTGGCTATCTTTTTAATGTGCATAGCAATCATGACATTATCAAATTCGTTCATGTTTATCAACAAATTTGTTGCTGTTGATGTATCATTAACTTAAATCTATTTGGGTTAGCTAGTAACTCCTTGGGTAACAATCAGTCGACTTCATTCATATTAACATTGCATGTGTCTCTTAAAGAAAGTCCTTTTCTGAAAGTAGTGACCAGGTCTAATGGCTACTAAATCTTACCCTCATTTCTTTATAGTTATTAACTTATGTAAACTTACTCTTTTCTGCCAATATTTGGATTAGTATTCTGATTTGATCAAATGAAAACTCTGAATTCTCTTATTTTTTAAATATTATTTTAGGAAATTCCAGCTTGGAGTCGACCTTTTATCTACAAGGCATGGGCTAGAGCATTTCATTGTGGTATGTTACTATCTTTCCCTTTTATTTTGTCTATTGTTGGCTTAAAGTTTTAAAAAACTCCACTTGGTAACCTCTAGCATAATGTTTATCATAGAAGGCAGAAATTTGAGTATCATTGTTAGTTTGTTGTTTGAACTGTTCATCTAAGGGCATCCATTCGGAGCTCCCATTGCCGACATGGCAATGGGGAGGGAGCTCCTTCAATTTACGCAAGGAGCAGCTGCCTATTTATGGAGCTGCTCGTTCATTTATTTTTTTTTATTAAAATGATTTTTTTAGTTTTTGTTACAAAAAAAATTGAATGTAAATATAATTTAGTTTTTAATGTTATTCCATGTTATAGATTTAAATTTTATAAAAATTTAATTATATATGATGTAAAATATAAAAGAGAGATGAGAAATATATATAATGAAAAAGTGTGGTACCCATACAGGAGTTGTTGAGCGGTTATTTTTTTTTTATAGTGGAGTGATCTGTGAGATTGTTTTAACTTTTGACGTGGCGTTGATGTGACATCGCGGAGCCCTTGGAGAGCTCCCATGATTGTGGATGCTCTAGTTCATTTTTGCAAAACTGAAATGTCATGTCAAGACTTGCTTATCAATGTTGTCCTTGTGTCCAGAAGTGTCTTTTTAGTAGGTTGATATGATAAGATTTTACGAATCATTTAAATTTCTTGAACATCCAAATGAGCACCAAATATACTTCTATAATTCCATATGTTATTTGTCGACCTAATTGTTAGGCTCAAAATATCCATGTTGAGCAAGCAATTTTTTCATACATACTCATAACTTGTCTATTAGTCGATGAGGTGGTGGTTGTTGTCCTTGTGCCCAGAGGTCGATTGACTACTATGAGATTGAGAATGCTTGGATTTCACAGATAATCGCCTCAGTTGGGATGCGTTGAAAATGAGATGTGGCGATTAGGTCTCATGGAGGGGACAACCTCATAAAATTTGGGCTTGGTCATCAAATCTCCTATAGGCAATGCTCTTACAGGGATGACAGGATCTCGTATGTGGAATCGTAATGGGGAAGAAGGTACACATTTTTGAGATGAGGATTTGATTTGTGATTTTGAATGAGATTCTGGGGATTAATTATTAGGAGGATTACAAAACCCCCCTCTAAATAAAGAGGATTTTAATTTGGTCATAACTTTCAATAAAAATAGCTAGGTATTAAAAGATTTACTAGTCTCATGTGATCATTATGTACTATTTAGGCTAAATGAAAATTTTTATAAGTTATGATCCTCCAATCCTTTTATTTCCTTAGTAGGAAGCAACTGAAAATATTGATATGACAAAGATTAGTATGTAAAAGATGAATGTGTGAGGATAGAAGAAAGGATAGTATAAAAAATATTAATGCCTCTATATGGAAGAGTAATCAAATCATAGAAAAAATAGGAGGTGAAAGACATGAATCCCCATTGATGCTCCCTTGTAAGTGTTGAAGTTATGCAAAATTCTTTTCCACCATTTCCTTGGAGTGAAAGAAAAAGGGAATGTTTTTTTTTTTATTTTTTTTTTTATTTTTAATTTTTAATTTATGAATTAATTGAGTGAAAACACAAGAAAAAATAAATATTTTTTCACATAAATGAGGAAAATTCATTTTTTTCTGGGGAAAAAATTGCTGCTTGATTTTTGCACTTGTTGCTTCTCATCCTATTTGGGTAGCATTTTGGAGGAAAACAAGGGAATGCTTCCCCTACCGTTTATTTCTCCACTTGTAGCCTCCAATGGAATAGAGTGGAAGGTGAGTTTTGTTGGCCCTCTCCCTTATAAATGCCTAGGACCTAACCCAACATGAGTCAATTATTTGATACTTAAAAACTCTGAGACCTGATAATTTTTTAGCAAATCAAGTTGGGTTATGTTTTTGACCAAAATCTTACCTGGCTGATGAATATTTCCATTGAAATAAGAGAACTAAGCCAAAAATGTTGATGCTGTTAATGAGGATCAGTTTTTGTCCTGACTACTTCGATTTGCTTATTCAAGTTAAAATTTTGTTATTTATTTTTAAATCAAACACATTCTTTTTCTTCCATCTTTCAAGATTTACCTGGTCTATGTCTGGTTGGTCTTATTTGTTATTGCATGTATGACCATTTAATTTGAGATAAGGCTGGTTATAGATTAATTACCTATCTTAATCTCTTAGCTCTTGTATTATTGGAAGTCAAATGAATTGTGTATCCTAATTGCCTGGTTGTACTGTAAAATGTATGATTAATATTAATATTTATTGATTAACTTTCTGATTCCTTCTAAGTTGTTTGCTTTTCACACTGTTTACTTAATATCGAACATCATGCAATCATGAACCATTTGCTTCCATCAGTTTTGAGAGAAATCACATATGCTATAGTTCCAAGCTGATTTAAATTTGTAATGCTCATAAATGCGTTTTTATTATTTATGTTTGACTCCTATATTATTAGAACCTCTTTTTAGTTTGTAATACTGACATAACACTAGAATCACTGGGGATTTAGGATGAAATTGATGAAGTGAAAGGGGATAAATCTCTCTCTCTCTCTCTCTCTCTCAAAATAGATCCCCAGATGAAAAACTTTATCATCAAATGAATCAAAAGGGAAACTGGATTAATTTAAAAAAACTTGTTTAATACATGGGATGCTAATCCCTTTTTATAGATTGACAATAAAAATTCTTTGTATAATAAAGTCTCTGTTTATCTCAATAAAGTTCTAATTATCCTAAAAATAACTCTAATTGATTTTTCCTAAAGCTAAACAAATTTTTAAAAGTTCTTCCGTTATTTTCTATGAAATGTAACAAACTATTAAATTTGACTGCTTATATGCAATAACACCATTTGCTAAAGCTTTATCACTGGGCAGTAATGAATATCTGTTGATGAGTTTAATGTTACAATATGAAAAAACAGTTTAGTTGATAATCATTTTGGTCCACAGAATTTGTTGATTTATTTGGGACTGTATTTAAAAGATACTAAGAATGAACGAGGGTACTTGTTAACAAGTAGGAAGGACAGTTTCTGCTGCGCATTGAATTATACAAGGTTTAAAATTTAGAGTCGTGTTGGAGTTTCGATTAGTAAAAGTCATTTTAGGGTTAATCAAAGTTCACCAAGTAAACATGGCATGATCAGGTAGGTTTAAATTGAATTTAGTTTAGATTTATTATGATCAATTTCAAATAAAATAAAATTTATATATAAAATAATTTAATTCATTAATAATAGTATATTTATAATATTATAAATTATATTATATCGTTTTTTATCTTTCTAATAATATGTATTCTTCATCTTTAAGAGTTTTTTTACACTGTTTACCTCGTGGAAGTATGAAGGAAAAAAATTAACCTGTATATTTTTTTCTTTCTCGAATGTAAAAAAAATTAATAGAGGGAAATCAATTTTCGGTGGAAAAAAATAAAAAAAAACATACAAATAGGTGAAAAATGAAAAAAAAGAAAGGAAAAAAAATTTTTAAAAAAAGGAAAAAATAAGAAAAAAAGGGAAAAGGATCTTTTTTTTTTTTAAAAGGAGCATAAAAAAGGGCCTGGTCACCGCGACATGCTGTCGCCGTAGACCTTATGGCTCTGTAGTCGGAGTTATCGTAATAGTTGGTGGGAGGAATGATAAATTCCACCCATGCCGACCGGGCATAGGTCGACATTTCATACTATAGTACTGTACTAGCTGATATGTGTGATCTATCAAACAAAATGCAAGAAGACAGGAGTATATTTGTGTTCTCAGATTGTTGATGTAGGTCAAGACCCCCGTAGTTGAATAGACGTTATGCCTTAAACCTCATGCAACAGATTTGTATTTGACGACAAGCAGAATTGTCAAAAGCCCGCTTGCAAAAATGAATTTCTATTTAGGAGGGATGTTCCCCAAATCCCTAATCTCTTAAACATGCCCAATACGTCCTGAAGCTTGAACTACACGTCTACACAAATGGGATTATATCTATTTCTTTGTCTAGGGAATGCTTAATATTCTAGGTTGATGGATTGTCTATATTATAAATTGACCAAGAGTTAATTAATTTGAAACTGTCTTTGGTATAACCTTTTATGGGTTTCAATTTTCAAAATTTAAATGGCATAAGAAAATTTTCAAAGTTGTGATTTAACTATTGTTGTTCTAATAGATTTGGATGAAGCATCTTTGCCGTTGGAAAAATATGCTTCTCTTCAAGATTTTTTTGTTCGCTCACTGAAAGAAGGTACACGACCTATTGATCCAGACCCAAAATCTATGGTAACTGGTAACTAGCAATTTTGGTTTTGTTTTTGGCATTATTAACTTCTTTTTCAATGTAACTTTCAGATGTTATTCAATTGATTTGATTAAATAGGTTAGTCCTGTGGATGGTAAAGTATTGCGCTTTGGAGAGCTCAAAGGAACAGGTTCTATGATTGAACAAGTCAAAGGTTTTTCATATTCTGCTGTTTCACTTCTTGGTGCTAATTCAACCATTCATGAAGCTGCTAATGAGGATGGAAATAAGAAATATCCTCTGCAGATTGGTGAAGATCCAAACAAGAAATCTTGGTGGCACGTATCATTTGCTTCACCAAAAGTGCGCAATCCTGTGACAAGGTACTTTCTTGTAGTTTTTATTTGATTTCTTCCACTTTACTTGGTATAAAGCTTTATTCATAATGTCGATTGTAAATATTTACTATGCCAATAAATTCATAACCCATTCCAAACAAAATTGTTTCATCAAAGACGTAATCTTCCACAATGTTTTCAATATCGGGTAGAAGGTCACTGGCTTGTTAAATTAAATTTTAGAAAGGTGCAATCTCAAACTAAGCACATATTAGGTTATTTTAATGATATGGTTTCTACTAATGAACAAAATTTTTTTAGACGATCTATTAACTTAGGCTATTATGGACTAAAGTGAGTTTGTTTTCTGAAATTGTTTATTTATTTATTTTGTTGTTGTATTGGGG
>JBAMIE010182674.1:0-13009 GCA_037177295.1 Kaempferia parviflora | reverse complement strand
AAAATGGCTCATGAAAGAACCCTATACTAAAAGGTTCTATGCATCACTTAACATATGACAGTACTCAATTTAAAAGGGTATAAATAGGAACCAAAGACAGCCATAATTCCATACAACATAAAACATACAATAATAATGCCTATATTTGAATACCAATTAAAGCAATCCATACACTGCATCTTGATTGTTTATTTGGCTCAAACTAATTTGATTAAAAAGAAAATCAATTTAAGTTGCATAATCATTATGCTATGATGCATATAAGCAGTAGTCATCATGTGTATGTGCAAGCCAATCACCTATTAAGGTAAACAGCATATTGGAATAACATATACAGCATGTAGTGTAATCCCTCACTTCGTACACTTATATGACCACCCTTTTAAAACAATGCTTCTATACCCGTTTCTTTAATTTGTTTTGAATATGAAAGTGTTCAGCAGCCGCCAACTAAGGCTATTGGCTGAATACACAAACACTGAAGTAGGAAGAGATAGATCAACTGGCAATTGCTATGGCACCTACATTGATGCTGAAGTGCAGTTTGTGATAGACATTCGTTTTAAAGTACCAGCTTGTACAGCAGATTAGAAATTCCAAATCATTAAAATGAATTACTTGCAGAAACGTTAATAATCATGAATCATAATCCAGAAAAATTACCTCAAGATACTTTGTCAACAAAGTGGTTGTGCTGACATTGAAACCCTGAACAGGCTCTCCTCTTGTACGAGAAACATGCAGTTGCTTCCTAACTTGAGTTGCCAGTACCTTGAGTTTTGACAGAGGAAAACCCAACCCATTTATGAAAAGAAGAATTGGAGAAAGAAAGATAAGCCAACAAATTAAGATTCTAACAAAAGTTAGCAGTATGTATAACCTAGAGCACAACATGTGCTACTACTAGTAAACAAGTTCAAGAGCAAAGCAGTGATACCTTGCCTAACTCCACACCCCACTGGTCAAAGGAGTTGATCCCCCAAATGAATCCTTCAACTGCAATTCTGTGCTCATAGACTGCTAATAGCTGAGGAATAAAAAATATTAGCATCAGTCATACCTGAACATATTCTGGAAACTACCAAAGCAAAACATGATGCCTATTTATAATCCTTCTAATCAATACACCATGCAATGGTAGTGAAGAGATCCTAAACTTAAACTACATGAAAAACCATTAACTTGCAACAACCTGTCCAATATTGTATGCATTTAAAGAGGGTAATAGTAGGCTTAAAGAAGGACGATTGCCGGAGAAGGTCTGCAATCAGAAATATCCATGTTAAGCACGAAAAGATCCAAAATCACACATTTAAAACACAGAATCAAAGGTAGTTTATTATAAATAACACCTTGTGAGGAATAAGATGGGTAGCTACATTCTCAAGAAGTAACTGCTCTGGAGTCTGAAACACCAACATTTTTTAGCAATAAACTTGAAAATTGTAAGCCTCAAAAATCAAACAAAATTAAGGAGGTACCTTCCCATAAGCAAGAGCATCTGGCTGTGCAAAAAAGTTCGACATGAGCTCATCATGGTTACTCACTACTTCACCTGAAAGGTAGAAAGAACAAATACAATTTAGACAAAGCATATTAACGGAATCTATAAATGCAAACAAAAGATAACACATAGTTGAGAGAGTTATTTAAATACCTTTCAAGTAAACAGGCTGCTGACTTCTGATTGCACCAATAAAGTCACAGGGAATTACACGACCCTAAATACACCGAAGAATTTTAAAAATCAATGGTGATACACAATAAAATACCTAAGAAAACACCCATTTTTAAATAAAGACAACCGCAAATTTCATAATCTTTCAAGGTTCTTAAAAGTATATCAGATATGCAAGCAAATAAAGGCTCAAAAGCCAGAGTATGCAAGTATTTATATGCATATGTGATCCATAATAAGGTGATATTTAACATCAATTATACTGACAAGGATGCACACTACTTATAGCAGTATACATCTAGACAATATTGAATTGACGAATCATATTTATCAACCAAGGCAATTTATAATTGGAAATTTACATAAGAACATAACTAACACTATAATAGAAAACAGAACACATAAAATTATATGTTAACCAACCCATACAATCAATATCGAGAATATTTAACAAAATCTAAGTGATCCTATATTATTCTGTTTACTTATTTGCAGTGTTACAGATTTCAGCCTAGGCGCTCCCTAGCCGCACTGAAAACCCTATAATTGGCCAAACTATAGGCGTCACTATTCATAGGCGGTCCTAGGCGCTGAATAGGCGGCCTGTTCGGTCTAGGCGGCGCCTAGATCAAACAAGCAATTTTTTTTTTGTTTTAAATAAAAATATAAATGTTTATATCAAGGTTTAAAATCTCAACCCGTACCGAAGTTTCGGTCCTAGACCGGAACAATACGGTTTCAGTATCGTATTGTGCTGTGTCGATATGGTTTCGGTATTTTTTTTATTTATATATAGTAATTATTAGATAACTATATTTATTGTGTACAATTTAAAAATAAGTTGTATATTAATTTTATATAAGTTTTCCATTATTAAACAATGGTGTGAAAAAAATAATTAAATTTAATTTATTTAAAGAAAATTGATCTATCAATAACTCAAATTAAAATTGATACATCACAATATGTTACCTTACTAATGAGTAAGGTAAATTAGATGGAAGTATTGGTTTTGTAACATTTTGCTTAGATAACCTTTATAGTTTTACAATATCCAGATTAAATAATCATAATTATATAAATTAATATAAAATACTATTTTATATATAATAATTATATTAATTATTTATTTATTTTAATTTAAATAATATATATTTAAAATAATAATAAAAAATAGAATATCAATTAAACAGTAAAAAAATATAAATTTGATTTATTAGAATTTTTATAAATTATTTTTAAAATTTTAAAAAAAAATTAAATAAAATTTAAAATATTAAAAACAATTTCAGAATATTATTTAATAAAATTTATTATTTTTTAAAGTTTTAAATATATTTTTTATATTTTATTGAGATAATTTAATTAGGGTTTATGAAAGTCTCTTTTAAATATCACACTTTGGTAGGAATTGTTATAATTATTTAAATCCTAAATTCATTTTTGCACAGTGACTCACGCCGCACAAACGCCCGCAACGCTCGCAGCTAGCGCCTGAGACGCCTTCGACGGCGCCGGAGACTTCCGGCGATTCCTCCAGTAGCAGCACTGGAAGAGAAGATGAGGGTGTAGCCATTGCCAATTGATCTAATCCTTAAGGCTCAATCACCTTTCCTATCCTTGAATCCTGAGCAATGTAGTGGTCAAGTGAATTTGCTTGTAAATAGTAAACTAAAAGAAAACTTGTGCATATAACATACAAAAAAAAATAATTGGTAAAGATAAGGAAAGAGTGACATGGCCAACACCCTTCACAGATAAGACAGACCAATCTGCTAGAATGGAATGGATAGGATGAGATGGAGGTGCAAGATCAAAGACAGAAAGTTGCTAGCAAATATATACTCAGAGGATCTTGAACTTAGAATCATAACTACAGTATTCGCTAGAGAAATTTTTTGTACAAATTTTGTTTCTAATTCTATCTCACTTATCCTAAACTAAAGTAGTTCCACACTAGGACACTTTTGTTCATTAAGAAACATTACCTGATGAATTAGCTGATAGAAACTGTGCTGACCATTAGTTCCAGGTTCTCCAAAATCTATTTCTCCAGTCTCAAAGGGAAGAGGAATACCGTCAATTGATACACCTTTTCCATTACTCTCCATGCTAACCTGTAGGATAGTATAACTACAAAAATTTGCCAAAACAAGAATTGCTCCAAAGTGAAAACCACATCAAATACCTGCTGAATATGTGGAGCAAACTTCTCGAGTGACTGCGAATAAGGCAATATGGCCTGGATAGAGTGATGAAAGTTTTTGTTTTACTACTATAATATATCACAAAAAAAGCAGGACAAATCAGCATGTGACAAAACTAGGATTCCTTACTCTCGCAGGATATCCAAGAAATGTAGCATTCCATACACTCAACAAACCTAGAAGTACCTGGTTCAAGCAACAAAAGTATTAGATTATGACAATATCCTTTTGTATTGAGATGGAAACATAATAGAAGTCATAACTCTTACAGGTAAGTTCTTTTCAAAGGGAGTTGAGTGGAAATGTTCGTCAATGTTGGAAGCCCCATTCAAAAATCTTCAGTGGATACAGAAAAACAGATAAGAAAACTTCTAAAGATTATCATAGAGAACTATTCTAAATGTCTAACACAAACAACCTGAAATGACAACATAAACAGTATGTGTTTTAGCATTGAGACCGAGGAAATGAAGTGTAAAATAGTAGAAGGATTAAATCCTTAAATATATTTTATGTTCGGTGAAGGAAATTACAATGTCATTTCATAGATCAAGATGCCTTGAGAAAATAAATAAAATAATATAAAATAAAACTTCAGCAATAACTAGCACTGTACTGTAAGTTACATTCATATTCTTAAATGGATTGAATCCATAATATGTCAACCCTAACCCTATATTATGAGCCTCTTTAGCAAAGTTATGATAAAGAAAATTGTGACCAAGGATATCAGATGGATGCCTCATATATCCATCCTTTGAACGATCCCAGACTCCCAGTACCACCTCATTAATTATGCAGCCTTAGAAAACACGAGGAGCGTTTACAGTATAGGAACTAATGGAAATGCCAAAGTGATTTTTACTACAACTTGTTTATTAAACTTACTTGAGGTGAAGTTTTCTCTCTCAATTCCAATCTTTTAAAACCTTTTCTCCATTTTGTAAATTTAGAAGTCATGCAGATCATCAATTCCATGAGTTATGAAAGAAAATTGTATGGCTTTAACATAGCTTTCAACTGTTATCATTTCTTCTGCAAACTAGGAACATTATAATTCTTATGGGTTTATAATGTTCCTAGTTTATTTTAATCATTTCTTGAACTGTTATCAATTCAATGTATTAAGTTTATTTTAATCATTTCTTCACTTTTACCCATAGTAAGTTCAAGGAATGCCCTTTGATTTCACTTGTTTCAGTTTGTGATTTACTTTAAATGATACTTATGTCGCAACATAAGGGAGTGCAAATATATAATTTATCTGCAAATACATAATTTATCTGCATACTAATCATTTTTCTAGAGAATTAACTCATTTATTCTCTCAACTAAAGTTATATAGTAGGTGCATATGATTAAAGTAGGAGCACTCATATTTCTTGACTTATGAATAAGAGCCATTATGACCATGTAACATTTGTAAGCAGTACATACTAGAATTCATGTTGTTAAAGGCTCATGACAATCTTATGAATAAGATCCATTGTGATCATTGTAACATTTGTAATCGCCTAAGCGGTACATACTAGAGTTCATGTTGTCATAGGCTCATGACAGATAAGGTTCCCTTGTTTGATATATATTCTATGACATTTTTTTCTCCATAGGGAGGTAAGAGAAGCAAACTCAATTGTATAAGAAATAAATGCTTCCATGCTTTTAAATTTCAAGTCTTAAAATACTGTCTTTTCAAGGTATTAACTATAATCAATAATTCATATTATTTTGATGGAACAAAATGTATAGTATTACACGGGACATAAGCAACACCAAAAATGTGAAAGGAAAGCAAGAGAATTCTTGTAACAGATAATATTTAATTTCTGGCAACACGGCGGGTTCAATTTAACCAATTGAGTTCTATTTAATTATTCATGTATGGTTTCCTTTTCCCTTAAGTATGTGAAAATATAATGCGAATGTATTCTAGATGTTGGTTTCTCACTAAATTCATTGTGTTAAGATAAATAAGCATGAGTGATCATACTTTTCAACAGTTGGAAAACCATACTGAAGAGACAATGGAAGCACACCGACAGCACTGCAAACTGAATCAAAATAGCAACTGTCAAAAAAATCTCCAAAGGATAGAATTTTCAAAATCATGAAATATCATGATAATTACCACTGTAGCGACCACCAACCCAGTCCCAAAATGCAAAAGCATTTGCAGGATCAATGCCAAACTTCTCCACAAGCTATGATAACAAAATAAATTACTATGAGTTTGATAATAGTGATAGAAAGATTCCTAATATTTAGTAGCTTGTCTAGAATGAATAGCACGATAAAAAAAGGATGATACCATATCATGGCATGGAAGAAAATGGCAATTCTAGAAAGAACTATATCCTCCAGGTTCTCTATTGTACTAATTCCCAGCCCAAGTCTTTTTGCTCATTTTTTTTATCAATTCAATTTTCCCAAAATACCAGCTACATATGTGTGTAGAAGATCAAATACTCTCAGAACAGGGAATTATTCTTGCATTCTAGAGATACTGATTTGTTATCATACAATCAAGTTTCTTATATTTTGATCCACATGGTATGTCCACCTTCCATGAAAAAGAAATATAATAAGATATTCCCAAGAATTTCCTCACGTCTGAATTAAACCAAGAAAACATTGTTCATTGTTGACCGTTGTTAGTTAGATATCATATAGTTTCCTTACCTTTAGTTGCATGTTGACCTTGTCTGGGTCAAGAAGATAAAGTTATACATTAACACTTATGTGATGTACTTTTCAATATGTAACTTCATTCGCAAGTCTCAACAATATAAATATATAAATTCATCCCTCTCCTAAGGATTCAAGCTTTTAGGATAAGTGGTGCCAATCAACTTTGACATAATGTAGAATAGGAGATCAGGTTCAAATCCTAGGAAGGGGAAGTGTTAACAATATAAGTGCTTGTGCTTGCTTAGGCAATCAACTTTAACAGAAAGCAAGTAAATCACATTGCAAAAGATATCACCTAATTATTAAATCAAATAAAGAAGGAAATCAGCGTCATGGAATATAGAAGAGTATAGAACTACAAAATACTTCAAAATGAATGTTACCACAAGATTTGTACTGACTGCCACCATATGCTTTGCAACTGCTTGTGGACTGCAATAAATGAACAAGATATGTAAATACAAGTAGAAGAACCAAAACCAAACAATGAACTTTATAAAATAAACCATTCTTAGGATGATCTAACCCAAGAGCAGAGGAGATCCATTCTCTCATTGTTCTAGCATTCAACATAGTTTCAGCAGTGGTAAAAGTCTTTGAAACAACCACAACTGCATTCAGAAAAAAAAATTTTGAGTTAAAAATATGCAATAGGATAGCACTGAAGGAGTTTTTCTAGTAGATAATATTTTTTGCAATTACCTAAGGTAGTTTCAGGATTCAATCCTTTGATATTTCGAGCCACATCAACTGGATCAACATTAGCAAGACTACAGGAAATTGTATTAAATATCAGTTACGATAGGCCATATTATTTTCTTTTTTCTTACAGTTACAGGCTTACAGCATTGCATTCTAAATCCTGAATAGTAGTAGAAATTTTCAAGAAAAAAGTTATATTATATAGGTTTTATCTAAATTGTATGTGTAAGAAAACTTTCTGAATAACATGTTAATTGGCATAAAATTTATATTGAAGTTCACCATTTTACTGATGCAATAAGTAAGACTACCTTAATCTGTAAGACTATCTCAATCTATAACTATTATTCCGGGACCTTAATTTCCTAGCCATAAGCAAGCAGCATTCACTTTGAAGAATCAAACAAATATCTAATAAAGGTGATTGAGAGTGGTTTGCTACAAACAATAATGTCATTTCTAGTACCTGAGATCAGATAATCCCAAAAGTCCACTAATGCCTACAAACCATACTACCTATCCCGAGTGGTATATTTTCAGTTACTTATATCAAGCCACTTTACTGCCTAATATATCCATGACATATTAAGATTTTGCATAATGCACACGATTGATAAACATTTTTATTTGGATTAACTTTCATGTATGACCAACCTTAAAGTGGTTTAGATCTTGCAAACTAAAATTGCCATGGAAAAATGAATCATTGATATAATTACACACTGAGTCAATGAATTATAATCATAGGCTGCCACAAAGATTCAAACTAAAAAAAATGGGAAAAATGAAGCATAATTTGCAGAGTCATACAATCTTATAGTTGTGCAAAAAAATAAAAAACATATTTTGTTGTCCTAGAAGATGCACCTTTAAATCTAGAAAAGTGACTTAGGTATATCAATGGGTGTGGATGACTCTCAGAGTTGCAAGTCGAGCTAATCACTATATTACTACTACTTGTTGATTACTGGATGGCATGACAATACTTATAGCATGTGCATTAGTTGAGTAAAAATTAAATAGTACAAATGACCGAATAAGTAGCTCCATCCATCCATGTTATTATGTTTCTTGTCTTGAAATGATCACTTATTTCATGCACTTACAATTGTAGTTGTCGTCCTTTAGCACATTCTGCAGCCTCTGGGTCTGAAAGAATCCAATGATAGGATGACTTAGATTTTTCATTTACATTCAGTCTGACCATATAAAACATAGCATTGATTTCAAATGCAGGAGAATTCACCTGTCTGCAGAGCTGTATGCACAAATAAGGGGCCTAAGAAACTGCCGCCAATACCAATAGCTACAACATCTTTTAATGCCTTCCCTGTTGCGCCAACCTAAGTCATGTACTAAATTAAAATGAGCAACTTGACAATGAAACCGAGCAACTTAGACATCTTCTCTTCTTACCCAAGAGCCATTCCGCACCCTTTCAGAGAAATCTTTAACCTTGTCCAAAACATTCCAAACATCTGGTACAACATTTTTCCCATCACTGTAAAAAGCTTTATCTCTCGGAGCTCGTAAAGCAATATGCAGAACAGACCTATTCTCAGTACTGTTTATCTGAGAATTTAAAGAGTAATTCATCCATAAGTATCCACAATCTTATCAAGTTTGACTGATAAAAACAATCTAACCCCTATGTAAATGGAAGAGCGAACATTGAACCCGTAACAACTGAAACAATAAATATATGTCTGGATAATGAAGAGTAATCAAGAACCTCTTATTAGGTGGAATACCTAGAGGAAAACTAAAATAACAGACAAAATCTCAAATTATCATATATTACATTCTGAATCACTGGGTAAACTTACATGATAACCATATCTACCATCATTGTCTTCTGCAATAATCAAGATGGCACAATAACACAAAATTTCCCACTTAGGAATAAAAACCCAATGAAGAATAGCATAAAATACAAGTGGAGTCATTATTATATTGTATCCATGAAATTTACTTACATGTTCTCCATTGTACATCCTATCAATTTTTTGCCTCAGTTGTGCTGCCTGTAATATTCAAATAAGCAATAAGGAAAATGTTCTGACAATAAGAATAAGGTTCCAAAACAACCCACCTCTGCTAGTTTAAAAAGTTTATCAATGGTGTCAAGGCGGGCACGTTGCCGTGAATAGTCCAAAATTATCCCATCATGCTCTCTGTTAGGAAATTGAGAAGCATACCAAGAAAATTCAAAGTGAATTAAAAGTAACGATTTAACATGCATTAGTCTTTTCCCAAAATGGAAAATAACAAAACTAATAAGTATCATACGCCATCATTGACTGGCTTCGTTTGACATCATTCAGGAGATCACGCAAGTGTGTCTTATTAATTTCATTGACATGTTCCTGCAGGACGACAAATCACCAAATGTGAGTCATCTGAAGAACAAACGCTTTATGAAATTAATCATGATGGTAAAGGAATATAAAACCTTCAAGTCCTTCCATGGATCAGTGTCGGAAATAAGAGATGCTGATGCCATCAGTCTGAAATAATGAATTAGTTATCCCATTGGCCACTGGCAACACATGTGGTAACCAAACTAAAAATTCTTGGAGGAATTGCACAAACCACTATCAATTATTGTATCATTTTTCAGAATTCTTAAGGAAGATATCTACTTTGTTAAATATAAGGTGGCAACTTTGTTAAATAGAAGCACCAGATGAGCATTGTATTCAACTTCTTAAATAATTCCCATACTTCTTTTCTACTGTTTCATTATACAATGAAGATGCAAAAAAAACTCTTTGGGGGGAAAAGGAACAGCCACAGTTTGGAACAAAAACAAAGGTAGATCATCGATATCGAAGAGAAAACACGGAGTAGATGCCAAATGGTGTAGATAAGAAAGCAAAATCAACGGGAAATGAATAAAAGAGTTAAACTTTGTCAGATCTGAACAACAGCATGCTTGAAAAGTTGAAATTGAGCGTGACCGACAGCGGATCAAAATCAAACACAACGAGAAACCTGATTTACCAACGAGTGGCGGAGGAATCAGTCAATCTTGTGAGGAAGGCGAAGAGAGGTCGGATCTTCGGCGTCGGGAAGAAATACAGGAGGCAAAGTAATCGCTCTCTCTTCGCCGTTGGAACTCGGATATATATTTATCTCATCCGGATTGCCCCGGCGCTATCACCCCTCGCTAGAAACGAGTAAACTTCGCATAACACCTTATAAGTATCTTTTTATAAAGTCTACCCCTAGACGTTGCAATTGCGCTAAAGGGCTTCATTTTTTATTTTACTCCAAAAGACCCTTTTTCACAAGGATCTTCCTAAAATAACTCTCTACCTTCCGATCATTTAACTAAAATTTAATTAATCTATAATATAATTTTTAAACAATTATATATTATTATTGACCGTAATATCTTTAGCCAATTCAAAACAATAATTATCGATATTACATATGATATTTTCAATCTACTCATTCTTTTTATATTCAATTATTCAAAAATATTAAGAAGTCTCTTAAAATATGAAATAAATAATAAAATATTATAAAAATATAGAAGCATTGAGAGATTATTAAAGTAAGAAACAAAAAATTTTTAATTTTAATTTACTTTTTATTGTTGGATTGCAAATTTTTTTAATTCTTTATTTAAAATATCAAAATATATATCTTACAATCTTACTATATTATTAATAATTTAACCTTAATACTAACTATTTTCTAATTAATTTGGTAAAGCCTCCGAAATTACAATAATAACCCTTTTATTTTTTCACATTGAAAAAAATTTAAAATCTATTAGTAATTTTAATTAGGAATCTAGAGTTCGAGACTCAGTTGCGACGTATTATTGAGAGTTTTTCTCATTAATTAATCATGGGTCTAGAATTCGAGACTCAGCTACGGCGTATTATTGTAAATTTTTTCATTAATCAATCAGGGATCTAGAGTTTGAGACTCAGCTGCGGCGTATTATTTAGAATTTTTCTTATTAATCAATCATGGATATAGAGTTCGAGACTCAGCTGACTCAGTTGCGTCGTATTATTAAGAATTTTTCTGATTAGTAGGTATTTATGCATTATGCACTACCATGATTTTTTTTAGTCTCATATCTTATGATTGACAACATTGTTAGCGGAGAAGTTTCAATAAATACCTTCAGTCGATAACATTAAAAAATAAAAATTTCTTAGCCTTTTGGTCAAGATCAAGGGTAGCATATGTTATTATCAGTTTAATATTTGATATAAAAAATTAAATTAATTTTTTTATAAAGAAGAGTTCTTGCTAATGTTCTCGAGCGTCGTTCATGCATTACAAGGCATGAGTTTAGTGCACGCTTACCAAGTTTAATTTATGGGCTTAGGACACTAATTTACTCGTATTTATGAATTATATTACACATGCAATGCGTGTGCATGCATTACACTATTACATGAGTTTAGTGCACCCTTACCAAGTTCAATTTATGAGCTTGGAGCACTAATTTACGCGTCGCCCATGCATTGTACTATTACATGGGCTTAGCGCACCCTTACAAAAATAGCTATTATAATATAATTTCAAAATATATGGTTATAAAATTTACATGTATTTATGTGTAATATAATACACACACAACGCGTGTGCGCTAGTTTTTAATTAAGATTTTGATCGATTTTAATGAGATCAATACAATCTGTTCAACCAAAATCTTGTTGAGATCAATTAAAGTAAGATTTTTCTAATCTAGATTTTGGTCAGGTCCCGCTCAATCAAAAACCTTCATCAGCAAAATAATTCAATTAATTCAAATTTAATTAATAATTTAATTAATTAAAATTAATAAGATTAATTAAAATTTTCAAAAGGAAAAAATAGTTTTCAAAATTTAGAAAAGTAGAAAAGTAGTTTTCAAAATTTTTAAAATCTAAAAAATAGTGTTTAAAATTCAAAATTTTAAAACTCAGAAAATAATTTTAAAAAAAAAAATCAAAAATTAAGTTTTTAAATTTAAAAAATCTTCATTTGAATTTGTAAAGTATTTTTTTTTAAATAAGAAAATATTGATTTGAATTTTAAAAATCAGTAAAGTTAGATTTGAATTTTAAAAACCATAAAATTAGTTTTCAAAAATTAAAAAATTTAAAATCAAAATTTGAATTTTGAAAATTGAAAGGACAAGTTTTAATTTTTAAATAATTTAGAAAATTCAAAATTAAAAAGTTTGAAAAATAAAATTAATACTTTGAAAAATAAAATTGAAAATTGAAAAAAATTAATAATATCTCAAAAACAATTAAGACTTGAGTTGCAAGTCCAAGTTCAATACAAGTATAAAATCATACTCAAGAAAATAATAAAACTTGATAATACTTTTTTATGAAAGGTAAATAAATACATATCATCATAATGTACGAATCATATATGTGACCAAGGATAGCTATCATATTACGTTTGAGTATGAAAAACTTGAGTTTAGGTACTAAGACTTTATTTTATGAAACATGCTTATCATTATTATTGTTTGATAGAGTTAAATTTATTTATTTTGCATTATGATGTATTACACCATTGTATAACGTTAGATGCAAGGTTTTGCTTAGGGACAAGTAAAAGTTTAAGTCTGGGATGCGATGTGCGTAGATTGTACCTATTATTATGCATCATTATTGCACATCAGGAAGAGAGCTGACGGGCTTGGTACTTCCGAGGGACGCAGGAGCTGCGGAAAATTACACCGGTGGAAGAGAAGGATGTGTGCGGGGTT
>JBAMIE010182664.1:0-13009 GCA_037177295.1 Kaempferia parviflora | reverse complement strand
AGCGAACAGAAAGTTTGATCGAGTGACCAGGCTTGACCAGGCAACTGTACCAGTCGCCTGGTCCATGACCAGGCGACTACACCAGTCGCTTGGTCCCCTGACCAGGCGACTGATGCAGAGGAAATCTAGCCGTTCAGCTAGTCGTTTTGTGGCCGTTGTGAGACCAGTCGCTTGGTGCTTATAACAGGCGACTGGTGGCGGGTAAAAGGCTGAGTGTGTTCAACTTTTTGCCTATATAACCCAAACTTGGTTGCTGGGTTGAGGTTGACGATATTTGGCACGATGAACACTAAATTAGTAGTCTACTTTGTGTGTGCATTCGAAAGTTCTCGGAAGAGTTGTGGCGATGTTTCTCCACCCACAAGGAGTGATACGAGATAGCTGGAGTTCCGGGGTTTGATCCATCGAAGGATCACAGGGTTCGTCCACCTTACGGACATGCCGAGAAGTAAGAGTAAATTATCTACGAACCTCGTAAACGAACGAGTTAGGGTTTGTGTGTTTGTTTTCTTTTATGAGCATTTCTCTTGTATTTCTGATATGCGTACTAACAAGTATAGGAAGACGAGTTGATTGGGTGGATCGGCTATTCACCTCCTCTAGCCGCCGTCAAGGTCCCAATAATGTTGTTTTGAAAGCTTGCCCGAACCAACCTTATAAAGAGGGTTGAAGGGGCCTTCAGTGCCTCTGAAGGCGCCTTCAACCCGGAAACTTCATCCCGAACAAGCTGACTCTTATCGGTGACGAAGTCGCTGAGTTATCCCTCTGAAGGTGCCTCCAGCAACCGGGGAGGCGCCTTCAGCACTGTTCATCCACGGTCAAACTTCAATTTTGACCCTGCAAAATAGTGTTAAAGGCACAGAAAAATATACCCTACAAAATAGAGTTATCACAGTAATTTAAGGGTAATATTAATTAGTCAAGGTAGAAAACCTAGTCAAGGTACTCAGCTTAGATTTCCAAAATGGTTCTAACCTGATCCGACGCCTACTGTTCCTTCCACCAAGAACACGTCCTCACAAGTCACTCTCCTCTAGTGACTTACCTTATTTACCTTCTGTAATCGGACATCTAGAATACTAACACTGGAATCGGACATCCGGATTGCCACACCAGGAATCTAACATCCTGTATCGTCACACCAAGAATCGGACATCTTGGATCGCCACACCAGGAATCAGACATTCCAGATCATCACACCGGCAGTCGGACATCCCGGATCACCACACTAGGAGTCGGACATCCCGGATCGTCTACAATGGGAATCAGATATCCCGATGTGCCGGATTCGAACCTTCGGACTTTTCTGTTGCCAGTTTCACAGACTGGTTAGTTCCCACATAGTCTAACTTTAACCTATTTATCATTCATCAAAACCTGAATTTGATTATTAGTGCAAACTGCACCAATAAAGTGGTGACAAAGAGGACTATGCAAGAGATGTAAATGAAACAAATATTTATGAACAAATTAGATGCTTAATTTAATAAGGATTTATTTATATTCATTTAATATGTATCGAGCTTAATTAAAATTAATAAACTTAAATAACTTATTAAATTAGATGAACAAATTTAAGCGTATTAATATTTGTAAGAATAGATTACAAATTATTTGTGAATAATATTTATAAATAATATTCATCAATAAATCCTTTTATTAAATATATAAATAAATATTTTTTTAAATAAAAACTAAATTTAAAAAATTAAAAATAAAAATAATTAAATAATCAAACAACTGACCTCTATAACAGCTAAACATACTAAACATAAGCTTAATCAAGCCAAAGCATACCAAAAAAAAAAAAAAAAAAATTAAATCAAACTTTAGTAACTATCACATCCTTTGCTCCACACAATCCAGAAGGAAGTAAATCACCAGACTTATTTTGATCTTTTTAAACAGGGGATATGAAATCATCTGAAATAATATTTATACCAATCAAAAATCTAACCATATCTCACAAGAAACTTTAATTAATATTTCAGCAGCATGATTAATTATTCAATTAACTTATCAAATAAACAGGGGACTAATCAGATTTCCCTCTCCTCACCTCTCCCATCAACGGTCGTAAACAAGGCGCAGGGGAGTCGAGAACAAAAACCAGAATAACTATTCGATCCACAGTCTCCAAGGCGTAGGGTTTTTCTCGTTCTCCGATCCGCTCCTGCCTCTTCTTCTCAATGTCACGACGAATCGTTCGGCAGCAGTCGCTCCTCGCGGCGGTCCCCTGCCTTCTCCGACATCAGCAGGTGCGGTGGGCTCACGGCTTCTCTCCTCGCGGCTCTTCTCCTCGCGGCCCCTCGCTGCCAAACAAGAAAACGGAGGGCAAGTCGGAGTGGTGGACGGTGGACGGTGAGATGCATGAGGTCGGCGAGCACGTTCCCCACAGGGAGCGATTTGTCATCCCCAGAGACAACCTCCCCAACAAACGCCGCAAGCAGATGCGTGAGCAGTTCATGCGCAGCACCCGCCTCGTTCTCAAAGACACGGTAAAGATTTTTTCCTTCCCACCTTCATAGTGCTGTACCATTCACTACTAAAAAGCAAGAAAAAAAATGAAAAGAAACAGTCCCGTCTCACGTCCAGCATATTACCTCCTAGGAAATTAGAGAAAATAATTGGTAGGAATCTGCATCCTATCTGGAGAAAAGAATGTGAAAATAAGAGGATGGTATGATCACTTTGAGTGGATCGACCTACAATGATCAAACTGATATGATTAATTAATCGGATTACTTATCTCAAAAGGATACAATATTACTTATCTCAAGAGGATACAACTATACGATCTCAAATAGAGATTTTCAAATAACCACTTCAAAATATTATCCTTTAGAATAGGCTATTAGATTTGTTATTAATTTCCTCTTTCAAAATATTGTAATTTAGAATAGGTCATTATTATTTACCCTTTTAAAATATTAGAATATGTTATTACATTTATTAATAATTTGTATATTGACAAGGCATTATTGTATGCATATATATGGAGATATTATGTAATCTTTTGATATAAGCAATAAAGTGATTCGATTACGTAATCAAATTACTCTGATTATTAGAGGTTGATCCCCTATAAGTGATCATTATTGGAGGTCAGTCCCCTCGTAGTGATCATCCTATCCTCTTACTCTAATTCCCTATGAGATAGGACATGAGTTCGTATTAACTTGGTATGGGATCTTTATCATCGCCAATTTATTATATTCCTTGGAGTCATCAACAACTTGAGCCTAAATCTCCCGGTAACAATTTTATTTGAAAAAGTTTTCTTTGTATTTTTTTTTCTTATTTGTTTACTTCTATTATATTTTTTTGTTTGTTTATTTCTATTAGAAGAACAAAAAAAAAATATTCAAAAACAACAACAAATGCTTGGTCAATTTTAACACAATGGTAGGAAGATTTCATATTATGACAGATTGGAGATCCTATGAAGATGAATTCCCTTGTTGCAGAAGCAGAGACCCTGCTAGATGAATTTCAAAAGCTGAAAGATTTTTTTATTCTACACAACACAACAGATAATTCCAAGGTGGAGATAGTTTCTCTACATTTGGAAGGGGAAACTCTCTGGGTATCAATTATTTGAGTCATGCCTTAGTTCTGCATCATGGGAAGAGTTTGTAGATGATCTTCTCACCCGTTTCACCCATCAAGAGTATGAGAATGTGGATGATGAGTTATCCAAAAGTCAATTGACCACGACAATATCAGAATGTCATATCATTTTCTTCAACTCTTTAACCAAATTCGTGATTGGTAAGAGTGAAAATTATTGAACACTTTTATTGAAGGATTTCATCCTAAGATCCAAAAGAGGTTAAGACATACTATCCTTGCATTGTAAAAGTTGCATTATATCTCACACAATTGGAAGAAGAGAAGATCTTTGAAAAAGAAAGGAGAAATCACAAAGTTGCGAGCGATCCAAAAATTTAGGATAATACAATGAAGTCTGAATTGCAATTGGAAAAGATAATAATAAAAGAGATAAAGCAAAAGAACGAGCAACAAGATAGTAGTAAAGACAATTTACCTGAGGAGTTAAAGCTTGGATAGTGATAAGAAGAATTCATCGTCGTGACACCCATATTGAAGTCATTGCAAGTACAACAATCTCTACTTCCAATATTCAAGAGAACAAAGAAATAAGACATTGTCATCATCAGCAACATCAAACATTGCATGACGTATTCTTTCGCCATAACTTGATGAGGACCTGACGTAAGGCTAAGCAAAGGAAAAGAAAGTATTGACATCCTCATAAACCTTCAATGAAGACCAAACACAATAACACCCATCATCAAAGAAAATTTTCGAGCTCAAGAAAGAGCTCAAGAAAGATTCATAAAAGGTTATTTGTCTATCATAACTTCATCAAAAGGAGGTTTAAATTGGTCCTCAATTAGAAGACATTTTATGCAAATTATCGAAAGAAAAAAGAAGAAAAAGATCAAACTTGAGGACAAGTTTATCCGAAGGAGAGTGGAATGATGCGATCCCCAAATAGACATATTCAAATAACGCCTTGAAAATATTATAATTTAGAATAGACTGTTAGATTTGTTATTAGTTTCCTCTTTCAAAATATTATAATTTAGAATAGGTCATTAGATTTATTATTATTTATTCTTTCAAAATATTTGAATAGGTCATTATATTTATTAATAATTTTATATTGACAAGACATTATTGTATGCATATATATAGATACATTATGTAATCTTTTGAGATAAGCAATTTGATTATCAGAGGTTGAATTCCTTGAAGTGATCATATTGGAGGTTTATCCTCTCGAAGTGATCATCCCATCCTCATTTTCCAATTTCCTACGAGATAGGATACGAGTTCCTATCATACATAATGTCTCTTTATATAGGCATGTAAGAATGCCTTGTGAATACAAAATTAATAATAATTCTAATGACTTATTCTAATAATAAAGAAAAATTAATAATACCAAATCAAATGACTAATTCTAATAAAAAAGGTAGCTCGGTGCACCAAGCTCCCGTCATGCGGGGTCCCGGTGAAGGATTCATTGTACGCAGCCTTACCTTGCTTTTTTGCAAGAGGTTGTTTCTAGGATTCAAACCTGTGACCTCTAGGTCACAAGGCAATAACTTTACCGTTGGGCGGCTCCCCTTCCAAATGACTAATTTTAATAAAAAAGGAAAATTAATAATACCAAATCAAATGACTAATTCTAATAAAAAGAAAAATTAATAATCTATTCTAATAGAAAAGAGAATTTTTATTTGGGGATCATATCATTCCACTATCCTCAAAACAACCTTGTATTCAAGGTTGATTTTTTTCTTTTTTTTCTTTCAATGATTTGCATAAAATGCCTTTTTTATGGTGCACGACTTGAGATTTCCTTTTGATGAAAACAAATGACCTTTTATGATTCTTTCTTAAGTTCAAAAATTTTCTTGGATAATGAAGTGTATTGTGTTGGGTATTCGTTGAAAGTTTATGAGTATGCCAATATTTTCTTTTCCTTCGCTTAGCATCACGTCAAGTCCTCATCGAGTTATGATGAAAGAATATTCCATGTCATATCTAATGTTGTTGATGATAGGGAGGTATTATTGCTTTGTATTATTGAAGGATGGAAGTAGAGATTGTTGTAGATGCAGTGACTTCAATTATATATGTTGCAATGATGGTGATAGTTGAATTCTTTTTATCACTATCAAAGTTTAGATTTTCATATGAATCACCTTTATACCTATCTTGTTGTGGAGGTTGTAACCCTTCTAATGCATGAATTGATTTTGCCATGGTGTCATCTTGTACTTCATTGGCACTTTCTTTTATGTCACCTCCATTGAGATCTTCTTCTTCCTTTGAGTCGTCTATTGGTTCAACCATCAATATTCTCTTTTGCATACATTGATGACTTCGGTGCCACTTAGAAGGATAATGCAACTTTTACGGTACGAGGATAGTATGTCTTAACCTCTTTTTGGTTGTTAGGATGAAGTCCTTCAATAAAAGTGTTTAACAATTTTCGCTTTGACTAATCACGAATTTGATTAAAGAGTTGGAAAAAACGACTAAAATATTCTGCTACTGTCGTGATGCGTATGACAATGCATTGTCATTTGGATAACTCATCTGCATTGTCATATGCATTGTCATACTCTTGAGGGGTGAAACAAGTGAGAAAACATCTACAAACTCCTCCCATGTTGCAGATCGATGATAGAACTTGAATAATTGATACCATCGGAGAGCCTTCCTTCCAAATTCAAAGAAGCTAACTCCATCTTGGAACCATTTGGTGTCGTATGGGAGAAAAAATCTTTCGGCTTCCGAAATAAATCCAATAGGATCTCTACTTCTCGTCTTCTCCAATAAGGGAATTCATCTTTTGTCTCATAGGATCTCCAATGTGTTACTATACGAAATCTTCCAATGAGCATTTTTTTGAATAATATATGTTTTTCCAAATAGAAATTAAAAAATTATAATAGAAATAAACAAATAAGAAAAAAAAAAATGCAAAGCAGGCCTTTTCAAATAAAATTGTAAGCGGGAGATTTAGGCTCATGTTGTTGATGACTCCAAGGAATATAATGAATTGACGATGGTAAAGAACCTCGCTCTTATACCAAGTTGGTAGGATCTTGTATCCTATTTCCTAGGGAATTGGAGAAAAGGATGAGAATAAGAAGATGGAATGATCATTTCGAGGGGATCGACCTCAAATAATCAAATTGATTTGATTAATTAATCGTATTATTTGTCTCAAAAGGGTGTAAGAATGCCTTGTCAGTACAAAATTACTAATAATTCTAATGACTTATTCCAATAGAAAAGAAAATTAATAATACCAAAACAAATGACTTATTCTAATAAAAAGACAAAATTTAATAACCTATTCTAATAGAAAAGAGAAAATTAATTCTAATCTTATTCTAAAAGATAATATGTCGAATGTGTTGCTTGAATATTTTTATTTGGGGATGTTATTAATACTTTTTAAAAATGAAGGAAAATGGATGATCACTTCGAGGGATCTACCTCCAATAGCCAAAGGCCTTTGATTTATTAACTTGGTTGCTTAATGTTAAAGGGCTACATAATGTCTTTATTTATAGACATATAAAAATATTTTATTAACAATAAAAGTACTAAGTCTTTGTAATAATAAGTATTATAACTAATGAAAAAAAAAAAAGAAAAAAAGTCTTATAACTAATGAAAGGAAATAGTGAAATTTACTTATTCAACTAAATGACCTATGCTAGAGATAATAAAGAAATAATTTCAATTGAAGGATTAATTTGGATAAATCATTTTTGGGATTGTATTATTCTGCTATCCTTCATAACAATCATGTTCTCAAGGATAATCCTTTTTTATTGTAGATCAATTGAGGCCTTCTTTTGATAAAGTTATGACAGACAAGTATCCTTCTATGATTCTTCCTTGAGCCCATATGGTTTTGCCTAAAATTCTTTGGATGATGAGGTATATTGTATTGGTCCTTCCCGAGAAGTTATGGAAGTATCTTTTGCATTAATTTTTCCTTCACTTTATCTTGCACCGAGTCATTGTTAAGGTAGGACAAAAGAACATTCCACGTCATACCTTTATTGAGCGATGACTAATGCGATGAGATGTCTTACGGTATGATTTCTTTGAGTAGAAATGAGTTTGGTAGCATCGCTCCAAGGGACTAGGTATTCTTTTTGGGTGTAGCAATTCATGGTTGTCGCCGAGCCTTTTGGAATATTGGAAGAAAGTACATTTGATGTACTCATTAAAGTGGATGTGTGACTCCATTGTGAATTTTAGGCAAGGTGTTCCTTGCTTTTCTTGAATGATGGAAGTAGAGACTATTATAGATGATAGAAGATCATGAAAAGACTTTAATGTAATGACTTTAAATACATGTGTTGTGTTGCTATAATTGTGATAGATGAATTCTTTTGACCACTATCAAAGCTTAGATCCCCATATGGATCACCCTTATAGTTATATTGTTGATGTTATTCCTTTATCTCATCCACTAGTATTTTTTCTGATTGTACTTAAAAATTGTATTACCATGAATTAGTTTGGGCAATGGATCACTCACAACTTTCTTATTTCTGTATCTTTTTTATATATCTTTTCTTCTTGTAGTCGTGGAAAGGATAATGTAACTTTTATGGTGCAAAGAAGGTATATCGTAACCTCTTTTTGAATGTCAAGATGAAGTCCTTCAATAATTCTCTCTTTGACCAACCAAGAGTTTAGTTAAAGAGTTGAAGAAACTGATTATGGTACTCTTCTACTTCTACTGATGTGATTTGTTGAATTTTAGATAATTACTTGTCTTCATTCTCACATTGGAGGGATAACACGGGTGAGAAGATATCGATAAATTTCTCCCATGATGCATACGCATGGCATGACATGACATGACTCAAGTGATTGATATTACCACGGAGCTTCTCCTTTGAGGTGCAAAGAAGCTATCTCTACCTAGTCCTTTGTAGGAGAAGAAATCGTTCAACTCTAGAAATCCATTTAGTAAAATCTTTGGAATTGTTCCTGTGTCCGGTAGTAATTTCGGTCTGTTGCTATATAAAATCTTTCAGCCATCATGTCAGAATTGACCAAGGGCATTTTTTAGAATAATATTTTTTTTGTTCTTTTAATAGAAATAAATAAAAAAAGAGGAAGCTTTTTTGGAATAAAATTGTAATTGTAAAATTGTAAAATTATAAGGACCCTTTTTTTGGGGAGATTAAGGCTCAAGTTGTTGGTAACTACAATGCTAGCAATTGATATATAACTAGTGTTGTAGAATGATAATAATAATTGTATTAGGGATGGGTTGTTTGCAGTGTTAGAAAGATTATGACATAGCAGATGTTGTAGCTTAGAGAAATGGTGGGGTTTATAATGTAAGGGTACTTGATGGTAGTGATGAACCTTTGATACCAAGTTGATAGGAACTTTGCATCTTATTTCATAAGAAATTAGAGAAAAAATTGGATGACTTTCAAATGAAAAAGTTATTATTTTATTATTTTACTTATACAAAGAGATCCCTCTTCCTTGGGTGATAATGTATGGGATATCCACGAGGATGCCTCGTGTACAAGAAATTATTTATCCTAGAGAAACTAATGGAAAATAATTTATTTTAGAGAAGATCAAAAACTAATGTTGAATTGAATATGTAATTTGATTGGATCTTTTATCCCATTTACGTATGTTTCATATAGCTTGTTAGTACCTGCATGGGTGGTTGCTCTAGTGGATGCAAAATATCTAGTTGGTGCTTGACCTCCCCATGCAAAGGGCCGCTGCTGCACTAGGGCAAATGCTTCCTGTGGTTTACCCCCTTCCCGAGTGTGGGGCCGCCCACGAGGGGCCGCTAAGGAGATGGCTTCACTGTTTTTTTCCTCCAATATAGCTTGTAAAACATAATAATTGATGTTGCCTAAACAAAAACAACATTTTGAAATTTCTAGGCTTTATAAAAGATGTCACTTATTATAATAAGACACTATGGTGTACAAGTTTGTGCGACGACAGCCCATCTTAATGTGTATAATGTTTATTTTCAAAGTTTATATTATTTTTCTTGACAGTTGTTATCTTAATTTTTTTTAAGTCAGTCACGAACTAATTTGTGGTCATAAGCTTTCACTAAATTATGAACTTTGTAATTGTTATTATTATAAATCATTGCTTGCATTAATACTAACTTTCCAGTGCTTGAATTTGAATAAAATGGTGTATAGTTTTGCATAATTCACTGTTAGGTATCTATCCTATCAGCAAACAGAGAATAAACATCTAAGGTATAATAATGAAGGTTGAAAGTTGTGTAAACTTACAGGAGCATGAGCCTTGGTGTAAAAAATATATGGAGTTATATCAAGAGCTTAGGGAGAATTGGGAAAGGCTTTACTGGGATGAAGGATATTCAAAAAAGATTGCTCAAGATCATGCCAATTATGAATCTGCTGAGGATGATGACTTGGACTTTTCACCATACAGGTCTAGCCATTTTCTATTAAGGAATTTATTTTCTGTTACATAAAACCTATGGTGAGATCCATGAAATTTAGTTGAGAATTGCATAAGTTTATTATAGCCTTTAGTCGTTTGGAAATGTTTAATCAATTAAAATGGAAGGGATATGTTAAGATTTTATTTGAAATTACAATAATCATATTAAGATTTATTTCAAATCACAAGAATCACATTTGCTTTCATCACAGTCCAGGATCGTATATTATGCCATGAACTTACAGGCCTTGTTTACACTGCCCACTTTTATCAATTCTGTGTCCGACTGTTGTCTCCCATTTTCCATATTGGTACCAGGCCATGTAGTTTTACATTTTAATGATTGATTGCTGCTTGCCTTTATATTCTCAGAAATTATTTGAAGAGTGTGGATGACAATGTTCTTTGTTCTTTTCTCGTTTATTGTTATCATGTTTTGTACTGCATTTTCAGTTGAGGTTTTGACCAAATAGTTTACTCCTTAATTCCTAAGACATAAATAATAAAAGCATTCCAACAACTATTCCAATTAACATATACTCTCACTTTTTTCAGGAGAAGACAATCACATGCTGAGCTAAAGGTAGTACAATGGTTATTTTTGAAAGTATACTGCTTCATATACCTTGCTATATTTTTGTTTGAGAAATGATTTGCAAAGAGAAAAAATCTCAAGGAAAATCTCAATAACACTCACATAAAGTGATGGGGCCACAAAAAGTGAAATAGTGGGCCCTATCATTATGTGAGTGTCATTGAGCTTTTCCTTGAGTTTTTTCTTTGAGCATATCATTGCTCTTTTTGTTTTATGAACACCCATTGGCATTGTGCTTAGTTCTTGTCATTATTTCTTAATTCTTCCATTCCACTTCTAATTGACATAGAAAATGTATTAATTTATGCTGGCTTGAACACTGCCCAAATATTTGAATTTCATATCCAAATTATGGGACATAGAATTTATCATGTATTGATGACCTCTTTTGTGATTTTGAGTCACCTGCAAAACACTAAACTTAAAATAGGTGGATTAGACCTATTGAAGATTGTTGATGGACTGGAAAAGTTGGAAATACAAATTTTGTACATCTCTTGCACATGCACAAGCCCAAATAAATGTGTAGTGATCGTAAAGATATAAAATATGTAGTGGAAATAAATTCAAACAATGCTAACAACATATTTAATGTGGTTCAGACCCCCAACCCTACTTTATGGCTTATTGACTCGCTAGATGAATCGCTCCATGCAAAAACCTACTCCTTTAAGAAGGAGAGAAACCTCTTATAGAAATCTTTATTTACAAACAAAATCTATTCCAAGATTGTGGATGATATTATCAAGCTCCCGTTGCCCCTCCTTGTATAACTTCGGAACCAATCTTAGATAACTCCACACAATTGTTTGTTTGAATCTAATTGACTCAACTTTGCTTCAGTTGAATGAATCGCTAATCACAAAAATCTTATTGCTCTAACAATGACTATTTTTCAATTGACTCAATCAACTAGCCTTCAGTTGACTCATCAAATTTATTGTAGTCGATTCAATTGGAAAAAATCACAAGCTTATCCGCTGATGGATTTCATCTTTAGTTGACTCAAATAGACTTTGTCAATTCAAATCTAAGTTAGTTGACTCAATAGTTGATTAAATTAGTCATTACAATGAACTTATCCATCCAATGAATACTTTTGAGTCGACTCAAGGACTTTTTAATTGACTTGATTTAAACGGGAAATAACCTTATCTTGAATAGAGAACTTGCAATCGACTCAACAGTTGACTCAACACTCTAGTTGATTATACTATCATTAGTCAACTCAATCTGCTCGAGAATCTCAATTTTTCTCATTTTATGCTTTGTAAGTTCATGCACTGCCCCGATATTGAGCTCAATTTAGGAACACACTCTCCATAAACTAGGTAGCCCTTATCTAGTTACTGACATTATCCCCAATGTTTCCCAAAAGTGTGAACCTAGATTACAAGTCACTCATAATCTCTGACCTTTTGTAATCTTCCATATCTTCCTTTGTTGCATCTTTATGTTGCCCAAGAGTCCACCACTTGTCAAGTCCTTGGGTCTTTGGATTCACCAATCCCTCTATGTTCTTCACATGTCACCATTTGCTAGCTCACCTATGTAGTCTACCCCTTTTTAGGCTTCCCAAGAGTTTGCCTCAAAGCATTCACATGACATCCTTTGTTAGGTCACCTACGATGCTCTCTTCGTTCCAGGCCATCAGAGCTCTTGAATAACTAATGGCATATGCTGTTCATCCTAAAGTACACCTTACTAAGATTTTTTCAGCTCCTCGGATAGCCCATACGATCCTTCGTAGCTAAACTTTGAGAACACTTTGTACTAAATCTTCAAGCCATCAGGCCAAGTCATTCATGTACAAGCTGCCAAAGTTGTTACAAACATGATGTACACAAGTTAGAAATGCAGACAAACCTAACTTAAATTCTTTACCCAATACATTAAGGCATCGTATCATGGCCGAACACAAGCACTTGGGGCACGATTGTGCTAACAAGACATATTACCTATTTCTTCGATTAATTAGTTAGGCTTATGGTTTACTGTGCTAGGTAATATCTTCGAAACTTGTCATTTAGGTAAATAATTGAAACTTGATATTGATCAACACATGGAATCTCGCCACCTTTGTGTATTAATGAGAATTGTGTTGTGCTGACAATTCACATGCTTAGTATGATATATAGCTTGTGTCAATAATGTACTTGGGACAAAACTTTGATGAAATGATACTTTAATTTTGCTCTTAGGTTTGTAACTTGCTTTTATTCTTTCTGTTTTACTTTTTTTTTTTTTTCTCTCCTTCTCTAATTCACCATCAACATCATGTGTTAGCGCTTTGATACAGTGCTGACACTGTTCCATTTCGGATAAGAACTGAAACTCTGACACAATTCAAAATTTTGAACCTTGATAAAATTAAAATAA
>JBAMIE010182634.1:0-13014 GCA_037177295.1 Kaempferia parviflora | reverse complement strand
AAAAATCATACGATATTTATGAAACTATTTCTAGAAATTTTTGGGGCGTTACATAAACGTTGTTTTATGGGAAGGGTAAAATCGAGATTTCATATTTTTTGGTGCACTTTTTGGTAAAGTTAAAAGTGTAGTATGTTTTTTTATAAATTCAGAAACTTAGATACGTCCTTTAATAAAAGCTCACACCGTTCCGAGAGGACATGACCCTCTTTGAACATGCTCCCATGCATAGAGAAGACTCAGCTCAGCCCTATTATTTCATTGGAAAATCCCATGAAATTTACTGCGGTGTGCGTACAAAGAAAAACAATTAACCAGTTGCAGGGGTACGAACAAAGAAAATCTCATCAAATTCTACATATATTGCTGCTCACTCTTCCCAACCTTCTCGTTTTCAATGTTAAATTCATCCGTTGAAAAGCTAGCTTACTTGTCCAATCTCATGTCCACACTTAAACCACAGTTTCACATCGAAATATAATATATATTAACTACAGGAGCAAGGCATCAAACTCTGAAATCCATAGTTGACAAGAAAACCAATGGTAATTGAAACGAAGGTCTATTAGATTGGTGGTCCAACCTTGTCTTGTAAGTGCAGATAAGTCTGACTTTGTTTTATAATAATACATATTAAATTGGATAATAAGTTTCCTCCTTATGTCACAATTCTGACCAACCTAATCTATCAAACTTATTATATAACCTCATGATCTACATGTGATATAACTAATCTTGATGCTTTGTTTTTCAGAAAAATCTCAAATAAACCATTGAAAAACTTGCCTTAATTTTGCCTGGCCAATGAAAGGAAGACATAGAAACACTAGATCGTTTCCCAATTAGAGAGGCTGTTTTTGTAGTTAAGTTGAATACCTTGTTTCCTGCATTAAAGTATACATGTTTATACATATTAGTTCCAGACCCACCTTAAACCAAACAAAGATAATAAATAAACCTCGAAGAGATTGATGATATAGAAATTGCAAGTGCTGAAACAATTTGCAGTGATTAGGTGAGCGTCATTTTGGCACCAAATAGGGCAGATGCTGATTGACTTTAAGAAAAGCCACAATTTCGTTGGCAAAGAGCCCCACAACGATGATGACTGGCGTTGAGAGTGACCTGGGCAGTTAGAGAAGTCAATGAGCAGTCTGTTTCTGTTATCAGGTATCCATTTTCCATAGCGCATCCAAGAACACCGAACCTAATCTCTGATTTTATTGTTTTTTTTTTATATATATTTTCATTTTACTGTTTTTTTTTTTAATTTTTACTGAGTCAAGAATTGATCGGGGTGGTTTTTGTCGGGTAGCATCATCAAGCCAGCAACAGTACAACAATCAATACATGGCTTGTAATGGGTTGACCTCGAGAGCAATGGAGCGAATAGGAAAGGTGGCTGCTTTTATATTCTCGCAGTGAGAGGGTCGGTGGAGATGAACCACAGAGGGAGAGAGGGTATATCTCGATCTTGACCGGAGCACGGCGATCTTCGGTGCGATGTTTGTGAAGGGAGATATATACCTCTTACTTTGGATTCCTTTGGTGGGCGAAGAGAATTTGTAGAGGTTTGGTTGAATTATTTCTTTCTTCGAAAGCTTTATTTTGTCTGAATCCAAGGTATGGTATCTGGCTGATTGATTTGGGCTTATACGGGAGATGAAAAGGGAAAGGCGGATTTGGGTGATGAATCTCGTTGCTGTCTTCTCCATTTTGTAGTCGTTTGCTCTCTTTTCAGTTTCTCCGCTCTTCTCTCCGGTTTCCTCCTTTGCTTTCTCTCTTTTTCAACTTTGGTGTTTCTTTTTGTTAAATAGGGTTGGCGTCTTCTCAAAGTTGTCGTCTTTGGGTTGCTTCCAATGGGAATCGCAAAGATTGGATTTGAATGTTCCCTTTTTTTTTTTTAACTTCCTCTTACCATCGCCAACAGTAAAAGCTCGCTGAATCTTAGCTTAGAGGATTTCTTTTCTTCATTCCCTCCATTCATCTCAAATTCCCATCTTGATCGCCTCAAAATTTGTTTTTGAAAGAAAGCTGGGATCTTTACCCTTCGGTGGTTTATAGGGCTTTGATCTGATTCAGATAGCCGTCGAAAGGTTGTTGGATGGAAAGGCTTGGACGATCAGTATAGATGCATCTCTCTCTATGGAAACCTATCTCCCATTGCGCCGCCCTAATTCTCGACAAGAAGAATCGGTGGCGGGATGGTGGTGGCGGAGACAGCAAGGGCTTGTCGGAGGAAGGGTCCAAGCGGGGGTCTTCGATGCTTCGGCAGCTGCAGGGAAACAAGCTCCGGGAGGCTCTCGAGGCGGCCTCCGAGGACGGCTCCCTCTTCAAGTCCCTGGACGTGGGGATGGATCCGGAGATCTCAGGCGACACCGACGAAGGCTCCATTAACCGGCCGAGATCCCTCGCTCTCCTCAACGCCCAGCGGGAGTTCCTCCAGGCCACTGCTCTCACAGCCGATCGCACCTTCACCTCTGCTGATTTTATTCTCACTCTGGCAGAGGCTTTATCGGAGTTCCTTACCATGTACCCCAAGTACCAGTCCTCCAACAAGATCGATGAGTTGAGACTTAATGAGTATTGCCACCTCTCGGACGCCTCCGCCAAGGTATGCCTCGACTATTGTGGCTTTGGTTTGTTCTCCTACATCCAGAGCTTCCAAAGCTGGGAGTCTTCAGCATTTAGCCTCTCTGAGATTACTGCTAACTTGATCAACCATGCTCTGTACGGTGGGGGTGAGAAAGGAACTGTTGAGGATGACATCAAGACGCGAATCATGGACTACCTCAATATTCCCGAGAATGAGTACAGTCTAGTTTTCACTTCCAGTAGAGGCTCAGCTTTCAAATTGCTCTCTGAGACTTATCCTTTTCATACCAACAAGAAGTTGTTGACAATGTTTGATCATGAAAGCCAGTCTGTTAATTGGATGACCCAGAGTGCTAAGGAGAAGGGAGCCAAGGTGTATAGTGCAACATTTAAGTGGCCAACTCTCAAGATCTGTACCACGGAGTTGAGGAAACAAATCTCAGGCAAGAGGAGGAGGAGGAAGAAGGACTCGGCTGTAGGTCTTTTTGTCTTCCCAGTTCAGTCTAGAGTGACTGGAGCAAAGTACTCGTACCAGTGGATGGCTTTGGCTCAGCAGAATAATTGGCATGTGTTGCTTGATGCTGGATCTTTGGGTCCAAAGGACATGGATTCTCTCGGCCTTTCACTCTTCCGTCCGGATTTCATTATCACTTCGTTTTATCGAGTTTTTGGATATGATCCTACAGGTTTTGGATGCCTCCTGATCAAGAAATCTGTAATAGGAACCTTGCAGAGCCAGAATGGTGGCACTGGATCAGGCATGGTGAGGATTGTTCCTGTGTTCCCTCAGTATTTGAGTGACTCAGCAGATGGTCTCAATGCGCTGGATGGGACTGAGGATGAAAACATTAACGGAAATGGTGAATCTTTCACATCTGAGACTCATAAAGGATCCCAGTTGCCTGCATTTTCAGGTGCGTTTACATCAGCTCAAGTGAGAGATGTGTTTGAAAGTGAGATGGATCAGGATAATAACTCTGATCATGATGGAGCTAGCACTATGTTTGAGGATACAGAGAGCATTTCTGTTGGGGAGGTCATGAAGAGCCCTGTTTTTAGTGAGGATGAATCATCTGACAACTCCTTTTGGATTGATTTGGGTCAGAGCCCATATGGATCTGACCATTCAGGGCAATTTAACAAAGCAAAGTTGGGTTCTCCAACACCGCCTTCATGGTTTACTGGAAAGAAGAATCATAAGCTAAAGGTCTCTTCTAATATGTCGAAAAGCCCTATTTATGATGATCATGCTCTATCCTTTGATGCAGCAGTCCTCTCAGTTTCTCAGGCACAGGATCATGTAAAGCGTAGCTCACACAAGGGATTGTCTGAAAATAGCATGGCACATTCTCACTTCCATAAAGTGACTGAGATAGAAGAAGAACCTAAAGTAAAAGACGCAACAAGAAAGCAGTCTGTTAAGTTTTCTTCTTCCAATGGTTGTGAGAATGGTTCGACCTCAGAAATATGCCCCGAAGTTCACAATGAACTGAAAGAGAGTGCTATAAGAAGGGAAACGGAAGGTGAGTTTCGACTCTTAGGAAGGAGAGAAGGAAATAATAACAGGTTTGCAGGTGGAAAACTGGTAAGAGGGCAAGAGAATGAAAGAGTCTCCAGCATGGATAGGAGGGTATCCTTCAGCATAGAGGATAACAAAACTACTGAATTTTCTTATCACAATTTTGATGTTGGAGAAACTTCTGGCCACAGACTTGATGATGAAAGCGACCATGATGGTGCAACTCATGAGGAGGATGAGGAGGAGGATGATGATGCTCAAGAGTGGGGGAGATTAGAACCTGAAATTGTTTGTCGACATCTAGATCATGTGAACATGATGGGTCTCAATAAAACAACTCTAAGACAAAGATATTTGATCAACTGGCTAGTGACGTCATTACTGCAGTTGAGGTTACCAGTTTCAGCTATGGGCAATGATTTGCCTCTTGTCCAAATCTATGGTCCAAAGATCAAATATGAAAGGGGTGCAGCTGTGGCCTTCAATGTAAAGGATGGTAATGGGGCAGTGGTCAAACCTGAAATTGTTCAAAAGCTTGCTGAGAACAGTGATATTTCCTTGGGCATTGGCTTCCTTAGTCATATAAGCCTTATGGGCAATCAGAGTTTTTTACCTGGAGAAGTTCTCTCCAATACTTCGTCACAACAGCATCCCCCAAACAATCGACAAGACAGTAAGAACAACACTAAAAATTCCATGATTAGGGTGGAGGTTCTTACTGCTTCACTTGGTTTCCTCACCAACTTTGAGGATGTGTACAGAATGTGGGCATTTGTGGCCAAGTTTCTGAATCCTGCATTTTCTCAGACGGATAGATTATCCACCATTGAAGAGGCTTCAGAAACATAGACAAACATAGTTTCTGCATGTTCTCCTGATTGGCAAGAAATCAGTATGTAGCACCTCTGGTGTTATTCAAGAGTTTCCTTATCTGAATGAACAGTGCAGGGGTGAATCTTATTCATTCTTCACTTTTTTCTAGATTTCCATGTTTTTGCTTGATGTAGAGATTTCCAAGTAATATGTAGTATAACAGGGTTGTTACAAATGGAATTTCTTCTCTTTCTTATGATGTCTATATATTCGAAGAAAATAGGAAGGTATCAGTTCTTCCATATCATCTTTCATTCTGTCAGGAAAAGATATTTTCAGTTTTAACTTTCATGGATTTGCCAATTCCTACAGTCGTTGCTCAATTCTTGGTCATTTTAAGTGTTTTCCTGTGGTTACATTCTCTTAGTATCCTGAGTTTGTTTTTGGACTGTGTTACACTGAAATATTTTCCAAGAAATATGTAGTGCTCCTTAATGATTGTTAGAATTTAATGTATTGGCAGAAATCAGGATAAAATGGAGCAAATGCTGATTGCTACAATGTGCTTGAATTATTTAGTGCTCCTTTAAGTTGCTACTCCTGTCATTGCAAAAGGAAGCTTCAAAATTGGCTTTCAAAATCCCAAAAGATACCCTATTTTTGCAGTAGTTACAGAAGCAGACAAAAGTTTCAGAAAGATTGTTACTGCTAAGCCAAATGAATTATCATTCCTTTTATTTTCAATCATGTCTTAGAAATCATTCAACTTATTAGAATTGCACACATTTATAGCATTACCAATAGATCCCTACTTGATATCAATCAGCACATATGATGTTTCATCTGCAAACTTGTAATCAATAAATTGATGCTGCAGTTGACAATTCATAATTGCTTATGTTTCCTTTTTTTTGTTAGACCATTCCTGCTAGTTTCTGATCTGTGTATCTTCGTGATCGTGATGATGCTTCATAGGCATTCTGCAGATGCAACATTAGAAAAAGATGGGACTGTTGAGGGTTACAAGCAAGCACTGCACATGGAGTGAACTCATCATTGATGACAATTTGGAGGGGGGTTTGTGTGCTATTGAGCTGATTGGAATAAAAAAGGATGGAAAGATGAGAGTCCGCATCGCCAGATCATAGAATGTCTCTTATGTCAAATGTGCAGCTTGTTTGTGTGTTGTAGTAGCTGAAGTTGGTGTACTTTGCCAGCCTATCAATTTTCTTGTTTCGTTTGCAAGTCTGCAACCGGGATATCTTTGTAAGATTTTGTTTTGATAGAGCAGCAATTGGAGTGTTTTTATTGGAAACAAGTCACGCTGTCAAAGCTTGTTATCCAAGAATAAATAGGAGTGTTTAATTTCTAAAAAATGCACTAAAAAATAAGTCCCCACTTATGGATATAAATGCAGCTCAGACCAGCAAGCACGATCCCTCAAAAATGGCACAACTTATGAAACAAGGTTTGAAGTGTCAACTGAGTTTTGACAAGTGGTTGGAACAATACAGTTTTAGTAATCTACCATTTCAGTTTTGCTCAGTTCTGGTCAGTTAGGGGAGGAGAGGAAAGAAGAAAAAGGAGGAGGAGCTGCTTACTTGAGAGTTTCCGGTCCAAGCGGAGAGTCATGGAAGGAGTTTGCAACTCATTGAATCTTGCAATAAAGGTAGAAGATGCTCATGCTCATGGAAGGAGCTTGTAGCTCGTGGAGATTGTGACAAAGGTGAAAGCTGGGTAGAGATGATGATGGAGGCAGAAAGTTTGTGCTGGAACTCAGAATGAAAGTGAAAGGTCTGTTAGCAAACTGAGGTATCAGTAGTTTCTCATATGTCAATCAACTGGCAAAATGAAAATTTTCGTTAATATTGATTAACAGGACTCAAAATTTGACACACTAGTCCTACGTTTCCTTAAAAAAATAAAGTGAAAAAAAAGGTTACGATGGAAAAAGGACCAACAACTACCCATGAAGGAATAGTTTAACATTAAGAGATGAGCCTAAAAGTTTGATTTGGAGGGACCAAGTGGCAATGTATGGCATGTAAGAATTGCAAAGATTGCTGGCGACCTTTATCTGAAGTCTGATTGGAAAGATTTTGTTAAAGCTCACAGTTTGAAGGAAGATAACGTCTTAGTCTGTAAACTTCACCATCCGTTTTTCCTAAGAACAAGACGAGTGACACCTCGGGGAGGTGAAATTAGGCAACGGAGACCTTGAATATCTCAGATCATGTTTTCTGCCTGAGGGTATCAGTTCCGTAAGAACAATTACAGAAAGATCGTTTTCGAATTATTCGATGTGCAGATCATCAGGAATTCACTGCAGGACCATGATCAACCACCAGAAATCCAGAAAATTAACAAAAAGAAACTTCTTTAATTGTTTTTTTTCCTACTCTTATGTCCATCTATTTATTACCACGGTGGTTATTTGTTGCATTTCAGGTAGAACTTCACTCCTTTCTTGTTTCTTACCAAATTTTTCAGATGATACGCCAACAGGAAGTTATAGCAATGCCAGCGACAACGCTATAGAAATCAATGAGGACAGCCAATATTTCAACTGCAAAATGAAGTAAGTTCTGACAAAGACAATGACATTGACAACAATATTGAAATCAATGAGGATGACGAACGAGATATCAACTCTTTTTTTTTTTTTTTCTCTCTCTCGAAGGTCTTTTCTAACTGATATGGAACAAAGCAAATCAGATCCTCTGTCCCAGATTTCCTATGTCCCTATGTCCCATTACCGATCCGACGGATGTGGTATCCTCGTAATGTGCACCGTATCCCTTTAGATATGATCTGGTCCGTTCAATCAATAGTGGAACACGGGGACACAGAGAATTAGGGACAGAGGATTTGAACTCGGAACAAAGGGAGTTTTCAGAGCTAGTAGCTCTTGCGGTTCAACAAAGAATGCAATGCGATCAAGCTACATCCGTCATGCGATGCTCGGGTGTTCGGCTAAGAAGCAGGGGAGTGGCTAATCACTTTCTGCACCAATCGGATAATTAAAATCTTCAGGGGTGATATGAGAAGGGTTTTACTCCATGAAAACTTGAAAAGGAAAAAAAAAAGGGTGATCTATCTTTGCTAAATTGAACTGGTGAAGAGCAGTGAACTTCTTGCAATGATTGCTCATTCACATCTCAAGACAACAATAGAGGAGGCTAACAGATAAAGGAAAAAAAGGCTCATCCATCCTTATCTTCAACTACTTGTATAGGTCTCAAGTTGGAGAATTTATATTGATTTTTTTTTAATATGTGATTTGATTTAAAAATGCCAGTGCGATTGATCATTAAGTACTTTTAATTTATTTTAATAGTCGATGAAAATTTTTTATAAAATTAAATTGATCATGTATTAGTTGGATGTGTCAACTAAAAAATAGAGAATTTATTATTTTTTTAAAAAAAATATTTTTATACTATTTATGCTTTTTGGAAAAACATTGTATAGGAAGCGACGTTCCTCTAGGACAATCCACACAGACATTTTCACATAATTACCCCCAACAAATAACTGTACAAATACTAACTACGTCAATTTTTATAAAAAAAAAATTTAAAAAAAAAACATTGTACATTGCTATGTTGCAGTGTTGATGCCTTTGAATTGCAGTGGGAGATATCTAAATAGGTGGGTTGCCCCTCCAAATAATGGCAGCAGCTTTCATATGGGGCACCTGTCAGAATCTAGATCGTGGCATAGTGCATTTAGTCATGGTTTAGTGGGGGGCATCATTATTTCCATTTACCGTTTCTTTACATTAAATGTATATAAAAAAAGATTTTTATTCAGTTTAGTAGGTTTTAAATTCATTTAATGACAATATATAAAAATTAAAGTTAAACATTAATAAATTTGAGAATTTTTATTTTGGCAAAGGGACATAATGAGTAGCCCCAAGACGAAGGCGGTGATATTATATGCCAGGCAATTTGGATCCCATCTTTACAATTAAATATCGACTCTATTCAAATAATAAGAAAATTTTATGTGCGTCAAATCAATAATCCAAAAGTGAAGATTCTACAAACTTATTGTCCAAAACTTTAATCTATTTAATACCGGAAGCGGACGTTTAGGGAGAAAATCCTTCGTTTTTTGTTGCTAAATGATAACATAATTTTATATAAATAACTATCTCGACGTCCTGCGGGTTCCACCATCGTCCTCCCCCCACGCCACCAGATCCAACGACCATTCTCGTCAACGCCAAGTTTCGATGATAATCACGAAATTGCCACTGCCGGCGGCGGCGGCGCTCAAGAGGTGGCCTTCTTGAGCGAGGTGAACTTGACCGAAGAACCCAGCGTGGAGGTTCCCACCTCCACTTCGAACGAGTCGTAGCGCAGGAAGAGCTCCACGAGCAGAAGCCGCGCCACCAGCACCACGAAGTCCTTCCCGGCGCACTGCTTGTTCTCCGGCGTTGGCGACTCCGTCTCCGGCCCGTTGGACCACACCACGTACCGCAGCAACCGCGCCCCTTCCGGCCCCAAAAACCGGTCCGCCACGTACTCCTCTGCCCGGTCGAACACCCGCGAATCCCGGGTCGCGAACGGCTGGTACCCGAACAGCATCTCTCCGGCGCGCACCTCGAAGGCCGCGTCGTGGCTGGTCAGCACGAGGTCGCGCTTCGCGCGGCCGTACTGGAGCGCCACCGGCGGCTCGATACGGAGCGCCTCGTAGGCGGCCGAGGCGACCAGGGGCATGGCCTCGACGGCTCGCATAGTGACCTCGCCGCCGCCGACCTCGCGCACCGCGTTTCGCACCTCCTCCGCGAGCCGTCCGTGGAGGCGCGCTCCAGCACGGCCGATCGATTTCATGATACCGGGGAAGAGGATCTTCATGCCGCCGAAGGTGTTGAAGCAGGTGGCGAAGAGGATGTTATGGAGCGCCTCCTCTCGCGATATCCCCATCTGCTCGGCCTCGTCGAGGATCCGACCGGAGGCATCGCGGAAGAAGGCGGTGAGGCGGTCGTAGTCGCCGCGGACGAGGGCGGGGGGCAGGCGGAAGGAGTGGAGCAAGAAGTCCTCGAGGTAGGAAGGGAGTCCCAGGGTCAAAAGGGGGCTGAGCTGGAAGAGCACCCATTTGGTGATGATTCCGGGGCCGTCGCTGCCCAGAGCGGATTCCTTGGGGTTGCGGCCGAAGTAGGCGCGGGCTAGGAAGTCGAAGGCCGCCTGGTCGTTGGCTTCTCCGAAATCCGCCCTGCCCTTGGCCGCGATCTCTGCTTCCATCGACTGAAACAGAGCCCCGTAGGTGCGTCGGAATTCGGGGATGACGGCGCCGCGGCAGTTGGAGAGGAGGAAGAAGAGGAGGCGCTTGAGGGGAGCGTGATTGGGCTCGGAGGGATCGAGGTAGGAGAGGACGCGGAAGCCACCGGTGAGGGAGGTGGAGGGCATGAAGGTGCCGGTGAAGACGTCCCGCTTCTCGACGAGGGAAGTATCGAAGAGAACGGGAAAGCTGGCGGCGTCGAGTAAGACGATGACCCGGGGGTCGGCGGCGAGGAAGGGGCCTGGGGGCATGTTGGAGCGGAACACGGTGGAGCCGTACCGCCGCACGCGCGACTTGAAAAACTCCTCGGTGCCTTCGAAGTAGAAGTAGTCAAGGCGGTCCCGGATCGGGCCCACGAAAGGGGGGCCGTAGTCGCCGGGGATCTTGCGGAGAGGGAGCTTCGACGGCTTGGTGGTGGAGGGCGGCACGGACGACTTGTCGGAGACAGTGGCCGTGATCGGAAGAGGGCGGATGCGGCGGCGGCCGCGGTAAGAGAGCGGCGGGAGAGCGGAGAAGGGGAGGGACGCCGTCGCCATGTTCCGTTCGTTGATCGTTCGAGTAATTGAGTTAATTGGTGGTGGCAAAAGAAGATCCGGCTAGGTGAACTATATAGTATACTAAGTTTCAATTAATAACGTGACTATTATTGCATTATTTTTGGTAAAAAATAAAATATAAATATAAATAAATAAATAGGGACGCCGAAGAGACGGCTACATTATTATTTATTAGCTGTTATATTTGTTACGATAAAAAAAAACTAAAATACGAAAGAAAAGTAAATTATTAGACCGAAGGTGGGCCCACGGTGGACCAGAGCACTGGTTGGCTGTACGAGAGCATGCCGTCGGTGAACCACGTGTTTGACAAGTACGAATAATCCAAGTAGTAAAAATATTAAAATTTTTATTTAAAATTTAAAATATTATTTTAGTAAATTTAATATATATTTTTCACTCTACAATATATTAATTTTCTTATAATTTAGTGTATCTTCATCTCTTCCTCTATATTAGTGAAAAATAAGAATTAGAAAAAATAATCTTTTAGTATTTAAAGAATTAATTTTATTCTTTAAAAAATATGAGTTTATAAAAATCTAAATTTAGTAAAGGGGTAGAGTAGTTGATATAAGATTATTTTTATGTAAAATTTAAAATTTAAAATTTAAAATAAAATTTTTATTTAGAATGCTCTCAAGCATGGAAAAAGAGTAGATATAGAAAATCTAAAATTAGATTTTATGAAAAACGACCAAAGCTATAATTTGGGAGAAGAAAAACTTATCGGTGTAGATTATTTCCACTAAATTTATCTCACAAAGTCACACACCCGCCTAAAAAATCCAACCGATCCTTTTCTCACCTGACTCCTCACCCAAACTTGGCCGTTGATGGTTTATTCACGGAAACTGCTCGCAGTTCACTTCTATTGTCCGATATATATATAGATATACCCTTTCAATCAATCTCTCGATGAGTTTAAAGTACAATTTAGACTTGAATATAAGAATAGTATTGTAGACGGGAGAAAAAGAAGAAACGAAACAAAAAGGTAAAGCAGGGAGAAACTGCATTTGCAGAGATGAAAAGGCTTATAATTTTTGCAGTATATATTTTAGTGCCGCAGTAACATTTAGATGGAGACATTTCTATAAGTTTGCCTCGATCGAAAAGACCACCGAAAAAAAGTAGGCATCGATGCAGAGACATACTAACCGTACTTCGACAATCACAGATCGAAAGAAAGATACTAGGAATAGTACACGTTTTGCATATCTATATCCGGAGGTTTGGATTTATGTACATCTTATCCAGCCCAAGCATTTTAAAAATATATATATTCAATTTGATTTTTTTTTTTATTTTAATACTATAATTCAATCCGTAAACTGTAAATTACAGATAAAAATTGATCGAGAGAACTGAGAACTTAAAAAAAAAAACAAAAATAGTCACTCTCGGACAGGTTGAAACATGAGCGGCCCTCTCCTCTCTAAATCCGTTCATGATTTATCCTCTAAGTTAAACAAAATGGTCACTTTCTCCTTAAACATCAAAGCATACAGTCAGTCATGCTCCATGTAATTTGTCTACAACTGCAAGCTCTGGTAGAAAATATCTGTCTGTGCGTAGAAAATCTCTATGTAATTATATTGTAATGTATACGAAGTTTCGCGGGGAAAAAAAGTATATATACGGCATTATTTCATGGTTGTTGAACGTGCGGACTCTGAGTTGGAAAACGTATCCTGTATCGATTGCTCCTGCTTAAAGCTGCCCGCAGAAGAGTTTTATGCTACTGAGCACGTGCCGACAAATCCCTTCAAATTGTGCAAGTGGTCCAACAAAATAAATCAGGACACGCAATTTGCAGATTTAAAATGACAGCTCACTGCGCCACGAAAAGAACGTGTTATTCTGTTTTTTTTTTTAACATATAAATTATTCATAAATTATGTTGCCCTAGATTTTTATTTTTTAAAATAAATAAATAAATATCCAAAAGTTTTACCTCTGTGGATGTTAGCATTCAGTGCCGGACCTGAGATTTTAAGGCCTGAGGCGAGCACAAAATATGATGCCCTCAAAGTTTAATATTCAGGGAGGTCCGTCTATAACTTGTTTGCCATTAGGGAAGACATGTGCTAAATGATGGACTATGGCGACTACCACATCTGCTATGTCCAGTTCCTACAACGCTTCAAGGGCATCGACCCCTCCAATCGATACTCCAACCACAACACTGTCTTCTTAGATGGAAACATGCCCTCCCTAGATGGTCTCCAATGCCTCATG
>JBAMIE010182623.1:0-13014 GCA_037177295.1 Kaempferia parviflora | reverse complement strand
ATGAATCCAAGAAAATAGGGAAAAACTCGCCATTTTTTTTTCCGCAAATTTACGACGAAAACATATTTTCATCCCAAATTTGGGGTGAATCCAAATTCGTCGTAGATTTGGGACGAATTACAATTCGTTGCAAAAATACGATAAGTTTACAAAAAAAAAATCGTCGCAAATTTTATCACAAAACTCAAAAAAATTTCAAGCATTCCACTCTTTTTTTATTATATCTTGTTTACATTTTTACATATACAACATTTAAACAAGACAACCAAACATTCAACATTAAATAATCAAACAACAAATCATCAACAAGTCATCTTTCATCATAATCATCAACAAATGCCATTAAACATATCCAACAAATTAAAAAGATATCCAAAACTAAACACATCATATTCATACACAATTACAACGTCCAAACAACAAGTTCAATGTTCCGGATAAAACTACGTGGATGGCCGGAGACGATGACTCAGCTAATGAAGCCTCCAACCAGGAAGATGACATGTGCCCTGCGAAGTTAACATGAGCGTTAAAAGACACACCGAAAAAAATTCCGACGGATATCCCTCCAACGCTCAAGTCAGAAAGTAGTAGGAGTATAGTTTTTGAATTCAAAAAGCAGAAGAAGAGCCGCCCCCAGAGCGCTTACTACTTGTCTCCTGTATTTTATATACCTGCCCTTGTAATGTCGTGACACCTCTACAATTTGTAACCGTTCCCACATTTATGAGTATGCGTTAGGCGTCATGGCCTTAACTGCTCTTTATAGCATTAACTGCTCTTCAGTTATTTCGATCATGCCGCTTCAGTTATACTAATTTATTGGGTTGTAAGGTTGCAAACATAGTCCCACATAGAAAACACATGGAAAAGATCATCGGTTTATAAGTGAAAGATATCTCCATTGGTATGAGGCCTTTTGGGTAGAGCCCAAGAGAAAAACCATGAGGGCTTAGGCCCAAAGTGGACAATATCATGCCATTGTAGAGATATCTAAAACTCTTTTGGACCCAACACATATAATAACCATGACTCTCACTTATTTAACTTTGAATCTCCACCCATTTATTTTTCATGTACACCTAAACTATTTGAGTTTTCATTGGCTAATTTGTCTTAATCCTGAGATGCTCATTCATATCAATATGGTCAACAATTAAATCATTGTGTCTTTGGTGTCTCAATTTCTTATTGAAATGGGTGATAAAATCCATCAATGACTTCTTATTTTAGACATACCTCTTGAAAAATAAATGTGAGCCTTCAAATATTTGACTACTTGACATTCAAGCACAAATACATGACTAAAATATGCTGACACTCACTTATATCACAATTCATATAGCAATGACAACCAATCAATTTTCTCCAAGTTAGCACACTTGATAACCTCTTCCCATGAATTCTCAAATTCATCAGATCTTGTAATAATGACATTCTTTATGCTTTGATAGTAATTACAAAAAATCAATGGGTTTAATTTTTCTAGGAATTTAATAAGTATGTGTCATAAACAATATTGATGTACTGTCTGAGGAAAAACTTAGGCAATGACTTTTGTCATAGCAAGATTCTGATCAGTGATAATCACATTTGATGCACCTTTAGGCATGGTGCAACCAAAAGAACTTGTTAAGCAGCTAAACAAAAGACTCAATTTTCTCATCACTTATAAAGTCGCAACTAAAATAATTACTTAATCATGATGATTAACTCTTACAAATTGTGCAAAAATTAACTCATATTTATTAGTGTTATATGTCGTATCAAATACATTGTATTCCATCCTTAATACATGATCTGCCCAAAAATACCTACTAAATTTATTATCTGAATCAGTCTCATAATCAAAGAAAAAAAATCTAAATTCTTCTCTTTCTCATATGCAAATAACTCGATCAGTGTTTATGCATCGATATCATTTTGTTTATTCCTTAGCTCTTTCTCAAAGTTTCTAATATCTCTTTCTGTGTAACCTACCCTCTCAGGCCCTCCAAACTCTATCTCTAATAATCGTATTTGTTGACAAACTGACACATTAGCCTCTGAAAACTATTGAGTCAATGCTTTCTTTGCTGTCGAAATATTATGATGTGTGCGTAACAAATGCACCTTTTGAAGGAGTCGAGAGTGAATGATTATGACTTTCCGTAAAGTTAGTGACAACTCAATTAGGTCCAGTTTGTTCCTTGATAATTGAAACCTTTAATATACAACCAGTTCTTTCTTTTTTTTTTTCGTTTATCCCCTTTTTCATGTTTATTTCGTTGATCATCTATATGAAATATGATTTTTTTTAAAGCATACAAATGTTTCAAAACAACTTCATGTATCCTCTTATTTTTCTTACTACTATTCATCCTTGCGCTAAATCTGACTTCTTGTGTATATTAGTTAGAGAACGAAAATGCATCCTCTAGTGATGAGAATCTATCCCAATTTTTGGCTTTTAATCATCTACAACTTGGGTAAGGTATATTTGCTCCTCGCCGTCATTTTCTTCCATTGTTGGGGAGTGTCAGATTCTTCAATTATATGAAGTTCTGAACTAGTTCTTGTAGCAGCGTAAAGATTCAAGCTTGTACACAGAAAAGTAGATGTTCTGCTCTGGATTACCAATCTACTTTAAGCATTACACGACAATAGATAACTCAACAATAACATATCTCATATATTGTACAACTAAAGTCATATCTCATTTATTGTACAACTAAAGTCACAATAATCACGGAAATATGCAAGTTCTCATAAATTAAAGATATTGCTTAAGTATTTAAATTTAAAGAATTTAAAATCTGAATGTTGTAGCAGCTATAACGTTCTTATTTATGGTTCTACCATGTTGTAGCAACTACCAAATCGTAGCTGCTACAACATGGTGTGACTAGAACGTTGTAGTAGCTACCAAATTATAGCTGCTACAACGTTCTTATTTTAGGATTTTCACGTTGTAGTAGCTACCAAATCGTAGCTATTATAACGTGCTAAACCCTAAACCCTAAGACGAGGCAGGAGTATAGAGTTAAAAGATAAATAGTAGAATATGAGTATGTATATGCAGATGAACAGTCGCAAGTAGGTGAGGCGAGGTGAGTCAGCACCGAGGGAGTTGATTGGCGATGTCGTTAAAGGACAGCACGAGGGAGTACGAAGGAGGAGGGTTCGTAGCGTTTGTATTTTTGAGAGGAAAAGGGGAGACGAAGGGTTTAAGGTTTTAAAATTTTTGATGATACGGTGCTACAGTAGAAATAAATAAATAAAAATGTGACGAGCCCTTGCTACAGTGAAAGTCACGGATAGGTGAAGACAGAGAATCATACATTATATCAACTTTCTCCGTGTCTTTCTTTATATATATATATAATAATATTAAATTTCATACTACATTTAATTGATATTTTTTAGATGCCTAGCCTATAGAAAATTATGAATAATTAAGATTTTTTTGTTAAGAAATTGCATTGTTGTTTGAGACATTCTCATAGTTGGCTTTCCACTTACTCTTACTCTTGCTAGAGCTTGAGAGTCAAACTTGTTGCGAGATGCAACACTATCAATTTTGAGTTGGGATCCTTTGATTATAATTCTTGGTCGATTTTTGATCCATTACATATCAGTCGTTGGATCGAAGGTAAATTCATGTACTGATCCATCTTGATCAGATCCAACGGCTGATGTGCAGTGGACCAGGAATAGATCAGAGATTATAATCCAGAGAATCTCCACTGATCAATTTTAGCTCTACTGCTATCTATGCCACTAGCTAGCTCCTATTTTATATTATTTATTTATGTATTTATTTATTACTTAATATATTCGCTTTTCTATTCACACATAAAATTTAAATTAGACTTATGCATAAATTTTAAAATATATTTATAGTCATAAGCTGCCATCAAATTATATTTATCCTACTAAATTCATAAACATTTTATTATAATTTATTATTTATATTGTAAATGCTCAAATCTATTTAACTTGATATTATAAATACTACTAGAAATTTTTATATTAAATTTTTATATTTATTAAAATTTTACGGACATACTAATTACTATGGATTAATTAGTTAAGCAAACACACATTTTTAGATATTTCTTTTTATCAAAATTAAATATTTAAAATATTAACAGTATTTATGTTTATCTAAAATCAATCGATGCTAAATTTTAACCCTCAGTCAAGCCAGTTGAATTAGTCAGTCAACTCGACGTAATGCGAATGATATATAACGTTGACCCTCAATTAATTACGATGTTGAAGGTTCAACTGCTAGCTATCTCCTTCATTAGGGCGTCGACTAAGTAGAGACTTATCCAATTGAGCTGGCTGGTGGAAGTTTAAAAAAACAAAATTGACGATCGGTTTGATCCTATAAAACTTTTTTACTTGTCGATAGATAAATTAAAAAGTATTTATGGCAGATGGTTCAGAAGTAGTGTTCTATAGTTGGACATCTCATTTAAAGAAAAAATTCTTACAAATACGCTTTAACTAGAAATCAAACTACGAAAGTTTGGATAATAAATTGATGTCCTTTCGGTGCACCGTAGTTCCGGGGTAACTTGTGAAAGTTAAAGATCCAACTTAGCCTTATTAATTTTTTCCATATTTAACTTTTGCTATCAAATGCTATCATGGGTCAAATATCCTGCAAATTGCCTTCAAAGTTCTGCAATTATATTCAATACACTGAGCAAAGCAGCATTAAAGCTACAATGCCGGTCCATTTAAGCTGCTCCACCAAGAAACAGCCAGGAAGGTAGTGGTTTGACTTTTCCAATTCTAGCTAGAGGGCACCAGCTTGGTTTGACTTTCCAATTCTAGACAGAGGGCACAGTCAACTTCTAAAATTATTTAAAAAAAAAAAAAACAAGAGGATTGAATTTGGCAATGTTCAAGTCAACAGCTGAAGATGAACGCAGATGCTTCATATCTGAAGAACTATAAATATACACGAATCGATTAAAAAATATGATCTCTAATTACAAAGAAGTGGAAAATTGTGGTATTTGCAACTACTTAATGATGCATAACTGACTCTATGAGATTGAGTCAGTGGAGTTGCAGTGCTTCCTTAGGCTTGCCCAACATTTGGAGCACAGTTCCTGCAATGTGCTTAGAAGTAAGACCAGCTGATTCAAATTGGTCCTGAGAGGATCCTTGGTCAATGTAGCGGTCCGGCAGAGCCAGTGATCTCATCTGCATACAACAACCTGAATGAGGTTAAACAGTTCAATTGTATTCGATTTCAGTGTCAGAATTTGTCGAAAGAAATGTACCTTGACGCGCCCATCCAGATAGCCACTCAAGCTTAAGAATTGCATGACGTGCGACCCGAAACCTCCAATGGAGCCCTCCTCCACTGTGATCAGGATCTCGTGCTCGTTCGCTAGCCTTCTAATTAGGTCCACGTCGAGAGGCTTGCAGAACCGGGCATCGGCTACGGTGGCAAAGATTCCACAAGCTCTGAGTGAGTCTGCAGCCTTTAAGCATGTCTGCACTATGGAACCATATCCGAGGATGGCAACTCGATTTCCTTCCATTAGTACCTTACCCTTCCCAATCTGTTGAAACAAACCGATAAGCCTTGTAGCTTTACTCACGATCATCGTGTTAAATTGTTCCGAGATGAGAATTAGAGGGAAGCTCACCTCGAGAGGGGTTCCTTTGTGGTCTGGAGGCAGGGGGGCACCAACTCCAGTGCCCTTGGGGAATCTGAAACAGCTAGGTCTGTCATCGATTGCCACTGCTGTGGCTACCATATGCATCAGCTCAGCTTCGTCGGACGGGGCCATCACGACCATGTTGGGTAAGCATGCCATGTATGTAATGTCAAAAGCTCCGCAATGAGTTGGTCCATCTCCTCCGACTAGGCCAGCCCGATCCAGTGCAAACCGGACAGGAAGCTTCTGCAAGTCCACGTCGTGAACCACCTGCACGGATCATAGCCATTTATTGATTAGAATTGGATAAGCAACTTCTTACATATGTTATGAACTCAAAAAGGTTTTAGTTTGCACTGTGATTTTACCTGATCGTATCCGCGTTGCAGAAAAGATGAATATATGGCACAGAAAGGCTTGAGCCCTTCGGTGGCCAAACCAGCCGCAAAGGTGACTGCATGCTGCTCGGCGATTCCCACATCAAAGCATTTATCTGGAAACTTCTTTTGGAAATAATCCAGCCCGGTGCCACTTCCCATGGCAGCATGCACAGCCACGATCTTGTCATCGATCTCAGCCTCTTTGATGAGTGACTCTGCAAAGCATTGGGTGTATGAAAATGTGGGAGATTTTGTCTTGAATTGCTTTCCGGTATTGGGGTCGAACTTCACAACTCCTATGGCATGAAATACAAGTATCAGATCGCCATACATAGGATCAGCCTATGTCAGAACTATGAGGAATGAGTGAACAATGCTCACCGAGCATCTTGTCTGTGGCAGCCTCAATAGGGGGATCCTCCTTTCCTTTCTCAGTCACAATATGGATGAGGACGGGGCCAGGAGCAGGCAGGGACTTCACCTTCTCAAAGATGGTGACCAGATCGTCGACATTGTGCCCATCAACAGGTCCTATATAATACAGACCGAGCTCCTCAAACAATGTAGAGCCAGAGGCACTTATCATTCCCCGAGCGTATTCATCCACCTTTGAAGCAAGCTCATATGTTTGGCCCCCAATTTGCTTTGTGAGACTCTATAAACAAACAGATCAATTGCATTAGAAATCTACTATAGAAGTTGCAATTTGGTCAAAATACATAAGAACAAACGGTATATGAAAATGGCATAAACATGGACGAAAATTCCCTTAACACTTTTGATAAAACATACAGCCAAAACAATCAGTGAATTATCACTGGTACTACTAATTCACAAAGGTGTAATTCAAATATATATGAAGTCGCCAATTTGAAAAACTATAAAAGTAATACTTGTATTAAGGCTTGTTTTCTTATATTTATATGCCAAAAAATAAAAGTTGATCAAACAAAAGAATAGCAACCTGCCAGATGAAAGATGGTTAATTATCTTATCAAACAAGAGATATCAGTTTTGGTTATTGTTTTCCAATGACTTCAAACCATTTGGCCTACCTGAAAGTAATTTCTAGCTTATCTTGGATGCACAATCAACACAAAAGGCAATTATTTTTTGCAAAATATCATTTGTAAATCCTAATTGTCTAAGATGATCATAAAAACTTCTAAATCATTGTACTTCAACTACCAATTACATGTTTCAGAAAAATACTGCAATAGTTTTGGCAGTTCAACTGAGAAAAATCAACAGATAAAATATAATTACCAAGGGTACACATCCTACCTTAGCAGCTTCACGGAGCATTCGTAATTTTGGGCTTGACTGAAGTGTAGTAAGGGCTTTACTGAGTGCCCCAACAGGAATTGCAGGTTCATCAAAGACTGCAGTTGGAAGTGAAGCTTGTCTATTATCATTCAACACGACAATAAGGTTGGAATCCAAGTAGCCAGCATTGTTCATGGCCTCAAAGGCCTGACCAGCAGTCATGGCACCATCCCCGATCACCGAAATAACATGATTCTTCTTCCCTAGCAAATCTCTTGCGACTGCCATTCCTGGAGGAAAAAAAATATATATGCATTTAACAAAGAGTGGTTTCACATCAACCTAACTTTAAATATATCTTAACACAAATTTAGATAATATAAGTAAGTTGACTTTACCGAGTCCTGCTGAGATGCTTGTGGAGCTGTGGCCTGCACCGAATGCATCGTAAACGCTCTCATCTCTCTTTGGAAATCCAGCAAGCCCTGAGGTCTGCCTGATGGTATGCATCCTTGACCTTCTTCCGGTCAATATCTTGTGCGGGTAGGCCTGCATATTCAGTTCCGTTTCAGCTACAAATCTCACAATCTTCAAAAACTTCTATGGTTGCGATAATACTAAAAGTGAAACTAAGAATTCACTGACTTGATGGCCGACATCCCAAATGATCTTATCTTCGGGAGCATTAAACACATGATGAAGAGCCACGGCCAATTCCACCACCCCCAAGCTGGCCCCCAAGTGCCCACCACTTTTCGACACCATGTACATAATTTCTGATCTGAGCTCAGCCGACAACTGCTCCAAATCCTATAGCGGAAAAATTAAAAAAAATAAAAAAAAAAGAGCACTCCTACTAGCTTAGTCCCAAACATCAGTTTTTAGACTTATTCCAACTTTAAACGGGGAAAAAAGGATCACCTTTGGCGACAGATTCTTCATGTGAATGGGAAAGTTGATGGTATCCAGAAGAGGGGTCGCCGGCTTCTCCGCCGAGCAATCGATCCTCCACCTTCCCTTTTCCTTGCTGGAAACCGTCTTCCCGTCACCGCTCGCTCTCACAGAAAACTAAAGCGGCAAACCCAGGAATATTAGATCCAACAGCTCGGAATCCCTAGAAACAACGTGAAGAAAAAAAAAAAAATCCAACTTTTGAAGATTGTACCTGTTTCCTTCTGCACGGCCAGTTCGCAACCGAGCCATGAGACTTGAGGAACGGGCCGCCGGAGGCCGCCATGAGAGAGCTGGAAGTCTCCATCGAGAGAGAGCGAGAGGGAGGTCCGGTGTCGGGAGAAAGGAAGGGAATCCCTGTTTAAATAGGCCGTCTAAGCTGAAATAAAAGTCAAATATTTCCATTTCTATTATTATTATTATTATTATTATTATTATTATTATTATTATTATTATTATTATTATTTTAAAATTATTCATAGCTGGGAAGAATTGCTGATGGCATGTACAATTATGCCGGTCAATTTCAGCTACTCAAATAATCTTATTTATTTTATTTATTATTATTATTTAATTTTTAATTGTCTGTGCCGAGTCTTCGTCTCATTAATTGTGAAAGAGAATTGATCAAGTCTTAATACACTCGTAATATAACACTCATTATTATTTTATTATTTATAATTTTCAACCAATAGTCATTTGAAAATCTATGCCATTTAATTTCGGCATTTATCACGTAGTCATTTAATATCAAAATTATATATCCAACTTTTAATTTAAGAGTATAGATATAATCAGAAGAATTAAAACTCGGTCGAAATTGAGGTCTAAAGAACTCAGAATGATATGAAATTAGGTCTTATATGTTCGTCTAATTCTTCTATTATATCTATGTTCTTAAACATCAATTTAACGTAATATATTAAGATAAATAATTTTATAAATATGAATAGAGTTTTAAAAATAAATCTATTTATTTTTAAAAAAAAAAATCACACCAATATAACAATCAACTGGTATAAATGAGAGAGGTCAAATGAGCATAAGATATGTGATTTAGTTATTTTGAAAGTTAGATATATGAGTTAGATATTTAATAAACTTAGTTATTAGGTTTAGTAAGTTATTTAATTTTCTTCTACGCGAAAACAAATTTATGAAAAATAATATTTATTAGAAAAAAAATTCAATGAACGATGACAATTAAACATCTAGATAAATTTCAAACAATAATAAGAAACTAGGAAAATTACAATAAAAGAAAAAGAAAAAGAAAATAAGATTAAAAAAAAGTCAAACATGTAAAATGATTGATAACCTGGAAGGGAGGTTTATGAAGTTATTATATATATATATATATATATATATATATCCGTTTTCTGCTTTCTAATTTTTTGTTTTTTGTTTTTTATTTAATTTTTAATAGAAAAATTAATATTTTTCTAAATATTAATTCTAAACACTTAGTATACCCGTAAATATCTAAATTTTATTTATTTTTAATTTTTCTTTTAACTTACACTATAATCTAAATAGAAAATCTAAACCTTCTAAGTAAAATCTTAATTTTTTAAAAAATTATACCCCTAAAGTTCAAACTTCCCAATTAGTTTATGATATTCAACCGGTAAAAATTTAAGATTTTACTTCTAAGGTTAGGCTTCCTAATTGGGTTATAGTATTAAGTTAAAATAAAAATTAAAAATCAATAAATTTTGTATGTTAATTTTTTTAAAACTTTTTTACCCCTAAGGTTCAAGCTTCCCAATTGGTTTATAGTATTTAAGCGGTCAAATTTTAAGATTTTACCATAGGATTTAGGCTTCCTAATTTTTTTTTTTTTTTACTTTTTACCCTTAGGGTTTAAGATTCTCAATTGATTTATAATATTCAATCGGTAAAATTTTAAGATTTTACCTCTAGAATTTAAGCTTTTTAATTCAGTTATAGTATCAAGTTAAAAGAAAAATTAAAAATGAATAAATTTTAATTATTTATTGGGTATAAGAATATATTTAAGGTTATATTTAAATAAATATTAATTTGTAAATTAAATTAAAAAAATAATAATAAAAAAACGGTGATATACTGCATGTACAGTAACATACTATGCTGCGCACAGTATATATATATATATAAAAAATAAATATGCTCATTTTTCATCAATTACATTTCATAATTTTAATGAGATAAATGAATACTGACTCTATTGGTGGAGTCAATATTCATTTATCTCATTAAAATTATGAAATGCAAGCATTAGTACGTCGTGAAGCATGACTTTTATTTTGTTCTCAAATCCAAGGGTTTTGGAATCCTTTTTTGGAAGCACTTGAAGAAGTTTAGAGTGTCGTTTAGTTTCATTTTCTTTTTTAAAAATATACATATGTTTTTTTTATAAAATAACTTTTAGATATTTTTTATTTTCTCATAAAATAATATCTTCTTTTCTAGAAAACATGTGTGAAAATTACCCACCAAATAATATTTTTTCTTTTTCTCAAAAAATAAAAATAAAAAATAACCAAATGAAACTCGCTTAGTAGTTGCCATGCATTCTTGGATTGTGGGCATATTTTCACAGCTTTAATTTCTATTTCACTGTTTGAATACTTTCTATGTATGTTTGGGCTATTTGGAAGGAGATTTGTCGTTGGATACATGAGGATCATCAGTCTCGTAAATGCTCAATAGCCAACTCGTCCCTCACATTTTCCAGCCATTTCAAGTTGGGTATTACCTCTTCTATATCTTGACAATTTGCACTTATTGTTAGTAGTCATCCGTAATTTACTTCTTCCGTGTTGACCCTGAGACGGATTGGCAGGCGCTAAGTATGAGTATATTCGCCTTTTACCACAAGTTAGACATTGATGCGGGGTTTGATGAGAGGAGAGGCCAATCGCTTTAGGGTTGGTGCTATTAATCTCCGAAGTTTTGGATTGACCATGTGTTTCCTCCTTAGATTGCACTTGGTTCTTCTCTTGATCTTCCCCTCAAAAAAAAAAATTAAAAAATTAAAAAAATTAAAAAAAAAAATAAAAAAAAAATCGTGAAACACGTGCCGCTTCTCAAGTACATGAATTGTCATGAACGTTAAACTTTGTGCAGTCGTAAAATAATTAAAATAAATAAATAAATAAATAAAATCACTGTTAATTATCGTGGTCGTCGTGATGCAAACGTGTACGCGGTCCGTTGAAATCGGAGGAGAATCGGCCGTTAGTTGTTTATATACTCATGAATCGCATGCTCTTTAAAAATAAACCGTTTGGCAGTATTTAAGAATATATGATAATTTATATTTTAGATACGCGTATACCTAATTTATAGTTTGACTGTTTCTATATGATTTTATTTAAGTTATTTAACTCGTCTGGTCGATTGATTTTAATAATTTCGATTGTATTTTATTCATATTGACTGGGCTAATTGGTTTGTCCAATTCAATTGAATCGTCTGGATCTATTTGTTTATTCTGCTTGATGAGCTCATCTAATTTGTCATTCGAATCCATGTAACCTAATAGATAATGAACAAAATTAATATTAATTAACAAAGTACAAGATTGATTGATTACGTTCACAGTTCACTCTAAAATTAAAATGCATGGCGAATCAAAACTAAGATTTTTTAAGATTATCTTTGTATTTCAAGCTCACTCAAAAGTTAAAATAGGAGCTTAATCATAACCCCTAAATTATTAAGTCTGTGACCTCTTAACTACTTAATCATAACCAATTTACAACATGAAAATTGACTGATGGATTTATTTATAAATTGAACATGTGAATATAATCCGACTCTTTAAAGTGATCTAATTTATATTTATTGGGTTTGGATTATTAGATGCGGGTTTAATGTGTAGAACTCTTTTGCTAATCCGTTATTATATATGTGCTAATAATGGATTGAATTTCTATATAAAGGGAAGGTCCCCAAGGGTTTATAGTATCTTGACAAGATTTTGGTTCCCCATTTGGCCTAGAACTTTTTAGCCCGTCATCCTCTAAACCCCTTGGAAGATCTTCCCAGCTCGTTTGTTTCCGCTCCTTCGTCTTCATCAGGATCTTCCATATGATCCTAAAGGACAAGGATAATGACTCTTCAATCAGGTTCTCTGTCATTTTATTTATGAATATTTATTATGTCATGTTTACGATAAAACTACTAGATATTCTTGTTATTATATTTCCTATTTGAATTTTTATTTCAGTTGTCTAAAATTCATACAACTTAAATTTTATGAGAACCTAACATATGATATCATAGTCTTGGCTCTATTTTATGATTTTCATTGTGAAACAATACTCCACTGTTGGGCAGGAAATAATATTTTATTATTAAAAAAAAAAGATAAACGGTTTCAACGTGGAGTATTTTTTTTTTTAAAACAAAGAAGTTACTGTTTCGAAGTCTTCGAAATAGTAACTATGTTAAGTTTTTTTTTAAAAAAAATTAATATATAAATAATTAATAAATTAATTAGTATTAAATAATGATTCAATTATAGAACTTAATGGAAGCTTTAGTTTTTCAGGTAGAGTTCTATATATATAATCATCTGGTCCTCGGGGTTATGGTGCAGTGGTAAGGGACGCTGGGCTTCTAGGTGTATTTGTAGGGATTTTTCCTCCAAATGGGACTCGCAACTAAGGGACGCTGGGCTTCTGGGTCGTCCACCGCGAGTGCTTCCCGATTTACCCTGGTGGCCGGTGGAAAACTTTCGTGGGGCCAGGCCTGCCACCCCA
>JBAMIE010182598.1:0-13019 GCA_037177295.1 Kaempferia parviflora | reverse complement strand
CATATCATCATCATTATTCAAAGTCACATACATCTTATGTTACGGAGCTCGGTATTGCAGAATCATAGATTCAGGAGTAATCTCCACACAATTTTTTTTGCCAAGACTCGCATATATATCTATCAAATACAACCACTGAAAATTGAAATCGTAAACAACTGGTTCTTGCACTTACAACTACCAAAAAATATAAGGTTGTAAGACCCACTTCGACAATCCATTTTAACATAATCTACAAAAATATATCATTCAATTCAATCATATAAAAACTGAAGATCAAAGCTTCATTCATATACAATTCAAGAATTTTTTTATTTAAGAACTAAACAACAAAAATTTATCATCAATTCATCTCTAAATAACACAAACCCAACCACAAAACTAAACCCCAAATCTTATCCCGTTCACAAACCCAGTTATATTCAACCTCAAAAATTTTGAACAACATACTGCTTAAATTGGTACAATACTCTATTATTGATAATCACTACAAAATGTCCACATATATTATTCTTTTCTCTTAAATTGAAGAAGATATAATACAAATTCATTCATAAATTTATAATTCCAAAACAGAAACTGAATTTTATTCAAGAACCTCAACCTCACAAAATCAAAAACAGTCAAGAACTAAAACACTCGTGACCTCAAGCTTCGATTTTTCATACAAGAATAACAAATTAGTTGAAATCTAGGGTAAAAAATTATAACTTACCAATGATTGGATTGAATGTAAAAGTAGGGTTCTGTCGGTTTTTCGATTTATGCCTTCAACGTCCATGGATATGCTTTACGATCGAAGTAAGGAGAGGGCAAGTCGTCGCTGATGGTTTAGAGGGGAAGTCGGGGACTGCGTCGCCGATGGCTTGGAGCCGCGGAGGCTCGAAGTAAGGGGAGGGAGTGTGGCGGCTATTGGGAGGGAAATAATCAATATTTTAGGGTTTTAATTTAATACTAAGGTAAGTTGGTAATTTCGCATGGGTTAGGGAGTTGAAACAAGTAAATCTGTTTGCTATCAGGAAGAAAGGAAGTTTGACACATAGACTGAATGTAAATGTTTAGATTTGCATAGGTATTTTGGAGCAATTTGTCCGAAAAATTTAGGGGCGTTTGATTTGTGTGTTTTCTATTTTCTATAAAATGAGAAAATATAGTTTTCTAGAAAACATATTTGGTTTGTATTTTTCACGTATATTTTCTAAAAATATAGAAAAGATTTTTTAGAAAATGTATTTGATTTATATTTTTCACGTATGTTTTCTAAAAATATAGAGAACATTTTCTAGAAAACTAGAGAATATTAAAAAATCATTTTCAAAAAAATATCAATTTCTAAAAAATAAAAATAAAAATGAGTCAAACCAAACTAAACCACACCAAACTAAACCAAAAGCCCCTTATATTTTACAGCAATTTATCTAAATAAATATTGTGGCCTGAAAGCTCAACACTGCGTGACAGGGTGTGATTGCCGAAGTCGAAAGAAGAAGATGGAAGAAAAAACTCTGAAGCCCATCAAATGCAAAGGTAGGACTAAATCTTACATGCTCTGCATTAAATTTCGATTTAATTAATCACTAATCGAAGCTTGATCCGACTGATTCCGACCGGTGATGCTCCAGCGGCGGTCTGCCGGGCCGCCGGCGAGAGGCTGCAGATCGAGGAGGTCGTGGTGGCGCCGCCCCAGCGCCACGAGGTCCGCATAAAAATCATATGCACCTCCCTCTGCCAGTCCGACATCACTTTCTGGCGGATGAAGGAGATCCCCGGATTATTCCCCATAATCCTCGGCCACGAAGCCATCGGGTAGGTTACTGCACGAGAGTAGTTTTTCCCGATCGCTTTAATTAAAACGACAACCAACCAGTTTTGGTGATTTTGGGCGGCGCTGCAGGGTGGTGGAGAGCGTGGGGGAGGCGGTGGAGGAGGTGGCGGTGGGGGACACGGTGCTGCCGGTGTTCCTGGCTGAGTGCGGCGGCTGCGCCGACTGCGTGTCGAGGAGGAGCAACGAGTGTTCGGCGATCCCGTTCGCGTTGCGGAAGGGGATGCCGAGGGGGGACGAGGTCGACTCTCGGTTCACCGACGCGGCGGGGGCGGCCGTGCACCACTTCATCAACGTGTCGAGCTTCGTTGAGTACACCGTCGTCGACGTCGCGCACATCGTGAAGGTGCACAAGCCGATGCCGCCGGCGGTGGCCGCCTTGCTCAGCTGCGGTATCTCCACCGGTATGTTCTTTCCCCTGCTTCACAATAGAGGACAAATTGGTATTAAAAAAAAACATCAAAATAATTTATGAATATCTACAAAATTGCTGTCGTCAGCAGGTTGAAAAGAAAGTTCATGGATGAAAAAAAAAATATCTACAAAATAATTTATGAATATTTTTTTTTCCTTCTGTAAAATTCTCACCCTGTTTTATTTTGAATGAAGGAGTGGGAGGTGCATGGAAGGCGGCTGACGTGGAGCCCGGGTCCACCGTGGCCATATTTGGACTTGGCGCAGTGGGCTTAGCGGTAAATAAGAACAATTATTATTACAATTATTGCACTTCGATATTCAGATTCACGTGGTAAACGCAGGCAGCAGAAGGATCGAGGATGCAAGGGGCAGCGAGAATCATTGGCGTCGACGTCAATCCTGGAAAATTTGAAATCGGTTATTTTTTTTCTTTCTTAAATTAAATCAACACTAAAATCTTTCTTTCTACTAAAAAATTTAGCGGTTTTGTTTGTTCAGGGAAGAAGTTTGGAATTACAGATTTCGTGAACAGCAAAGAGATTGGGGACCGATCTATCAGCGAGGTTTGCGCCCATTCTGTTAAATTACGTGTGTTAATTGATATAGATCATTAATGTGCTTAATGGTGTAGGTTATAAAGGATATGACCGGCGGCGGCGCGGATTATTGCTTCGAGTGTGTGGGGCTGGCGTCGTTGATGGCTGATGCTTTTGAGAGCTCTCGCTCGGTGAGTCGATCGTTAGTAAACTTGAATGAATGAATACAATTTAGAGAATAAATTCATGATGCTTCAAGGAATCCAATAAGTCGGTTACAATGATTGTTAACCATTTCTGCCTCACAATTTTGCTGATAGGGTTGGGGCAAGACGATCATACTTGGAGGGGAAAAGCATGGGTCGCCGATCAGTGTAAACTCTATGGAAATCATGAGAGGAAGGAGCATCACGGGAGCTTTGATGGGGGGAATGAAACCAAAAACTGGCATCCCAATTCTGATGGAAAAATACATAAGAAAGGTATTCAACTCCTGCAGCACTCAACTACATAATTGAATGGATTTGTTTGTTTTTTTGTTTTTTTGTTTTTATTTCATTTTCTATCTGTGGATCTGCAGGAACTTAACTTGGATGATTTCATAACTCATGAAGTTGGTTTCGAGGACATAAACAAAGCATTTGAGTTGCTGGAGGAAGGTAAGAGCATCAGGTGCACCATCTGGATGGATAGATAAATTTATGAACGAGAATGTATAATAAAAGTATTTGGTGCATCCAAATATCTCTAAAACCTTTCCGTAATTCACGCTTTCAAACATCATAGAAAAGGTGTTTAAGCAATAATAATGAAATCAGTTGTTTCAAGTATGCAAAGTTTATGAAATTTCACCAATTTAGATTGTGATGAGTATTGATCGTTCCTCAGATCAAATGCCAAGGAAAGAAAACATTGATCTCACTAGAAATTCCATTTGCAAGCAGATAATGCAATATTGCATCCTTCAATCTAACATTCTTCGACATTCATCTCAGTAGGGGAATTCTTTAGCAGAAATAAAAAGTTGAACAATGAAGAACTGACAACTCATCTTCTGTAAAAGTTCCATGATCTATCTTGTTTTAAATGTAGAAATCAATTGTTTTCCTTGTTTCTAATTCAACTGGTTTTTACTTACGTTTGCACAACAGCTGCATTTGCTTCTTCAGTTATGACTTGTGGCTATTGTTACTGTTTTGTCCCGTTCATGACTGAAACCATTCACATGATTGGTTATGAACAAGGTAGAAATTCTCCTATTTCTAGTCGAGATCTGAACTGATATCAGGATTTGGGATGCAGTTAGAAAATCATATTTTGGTTTGGAGGAACAAGATGACAACTAATCTACATCTAGTTGGTTTCTTTAACCGGTTGAATTAGTTGATCTAGTGTGGTTTGGAAAACATTACTCTAATTTGGATGTAATCTCTCTCTTTCCAAGTCATAAAAATGAACCAGAGTTGCATCACTGACTGATCTATTCCTGTCCTTTTTTTTTTAAATTTATAACTAAACGTGAGAAATTTGCTAAAGAATAACAAACCAAAGAAGAATGAATCTAAGAAGATCAAGTAAGCAAGACAAGTTGAAGCAATCCATCTTTTAAGGGAGAGTTCAAGATTCCTATTTTATCTCCAACAAATGACAGAATGAATCAAGTCTCCTATATGTTTAACATCCATTTGTAAACCTCTATAGAAAGAGGTATCTACAATGCAGCTAGGCAAATCCAAACCCATACAAATATCAAAATTCTCTGGAGCAATTTTTTATTTTTATTTCCCCAACCTATCAATGAGTGAAAAAGATGAAGTCCTTACTAAACCTTGCCTAAATTTTTCTTCAAGTTTCCCCCCCTTTTCCTTAGACTTTGCATAGAATTTTACTTAAACATAGTCTAAACTTTATCTAATTAATCCTTCTTTTTTTACTTAAAGCTCACTCTGTCCTCCAGCCTTAGTCTCTTCCAAGTCTAGCTAGCTCCACTATCATCCAGGTATACATTTCAATTTATGATCAAGCAAAGTTAAACAACTCAACCTGTCAATTACATTCATGCATAATTTGTCAATATGCAAGATAACAAACACATAACTAACACATGTCAGAGAGTCAATCTAGCTGTAAACGTACTGTATCTCTGTGCAAATTGCCAACCACCGAACCAACTCTGAAAGGGACATAATACTAATGATTGGATTAGCATCTGTCCTATAGAACCAGACATTGCACATACCTTACGTACTCCTACTGGCTGATTGCACTATTTTAATTAGTAGACTAGACATCATGTGCTGTTACTAACTGCAGAACTTAAAGACCACAACGTAAACTTCTCTAAGGCATATTTAGTCAAACGAGAAAGTAGCATACAATAACAACTCCCCACGTCGAAATTATGATTGGGGATTTATCATAAAAAGTCCTCCTAAAGTTTAAACCCTTCGTCTCGACTCTCATACCTGTCAAGAGCTGGACCAGAACGCGATCTGCAGAGGCACCAAACATACCAAGCTGCATTGCAGCAAAGCGTGACCTGGGAACCGAGTGAGCTTGCATTGCCCCGAAGCTTCAGCTTATGGCCGGACACAGCACGTTGTCCAGCAGATTACGGAACCGCGTGGAGAAGACTCTTTACATTCTGGGAGCGGAGCAGTGCGCTCCTTGGCCGTCCGATGCGTGATCGACGACGGCCAGCTCTTTACAGCTGGTTCCCATGCGCCCATGTGCTGTCTACCTGCACCAAAATTGTAAATATCAATTTTTATATATTAATCGTATCCCAACGTGAAAATTAAAATATTGCACCCGTTAATTTCGTACACCCCGCGCTGTCAGTCACGATTAATTTATTCCTTTACCGAAATAAATATTCAATTTCAGCATCAGACGTCCGATCACCATCTAACGGCTCTTGTTTGCAAGAAAAAATGTATTTTTTAAAAAAAAAATAGAATAATGGAGGGAGTATGAAATCCGACCTGTACACGTTCGTCATCCGACGGCTGGAGATGAAAGTGGGGCTCCGATGTCGGTTTTGGAAAACCCACAAGAAAAGAAATAAACGGTCGCCCTTTTAATTTCTTTCTTTATTCTTTCTTCTTTCTTTGCTCGCCCCAACTCCAAGCCGTTTCCTTGCCTATATAACTCTCCACGCGGACCACACCGCCTCTCAGCGTTTCTCACCCTAAAATCCGACGTCCAGTAGCAACTCTTGCTTCCCGATCTCGCCGTTGATCTCGCGGTGGTGGAAATGGCCTCTTCCGCCTCGGTCTTCTTCGCCGCGGTGGCTCTCCTCGCCGTGGCGTGCTCCGCCCAGGGCCCCAGCCCCGCTCCCCTCCGGCCTCCAACCATAGCGCCCACGAGGCCCCCCGCCGTCGCCCCGATCTTTCCACCCCCGCCTCCGACGCCGACCCCGACCCCTCCCCCTGCCGTGGCTCCCGCCTCCCCTCCCCCGGCCGTCCCTCCGCCGTCATCTCCCCCGGCGCGCGCCCCCACCTCCACTCCCCCATCCGTGGCTCCCGTCTCGTCCCCTCCCGCTCCGCCTCCGCCGCACGGGATCGTTTTCCCACCAACCTCGCCGCCCGCCTCTCCGCCCACCTCACCGGCGGGCAATAGCGCCAACTCCGCTGCCGTGAGCTGGATCGCCGTGGCTGGAGCCTTTGTCGCCGCGGCGGCGGCGGCCGCGTTCTAGATCCAGGAAGATCAGCATCTCTCCGTGGGTTCTTGATCCGACGATCCCTACATTGTTTGGTTCTTTCTTTCTATCTGCCTCGTTGTGTTTGTATGACATATTAATTTCTTTGTGGTGGCTGGTTTGTAATTTTCGGAGTTTGGACTTTGCGGTGTACGGTTAATATTCTGTTTAGTTTAGTCTTGCTTTATTTTATGATTCTCCTGCTTGTTTCTTTTGAGCTTCGAGCTTGGTGCAGTACGCGTGTCGCTACCTCGGGTGTCATACAGCTGTAGTGCTGGCCAGCTGCTATGGTGGGTGGAGATCGAGGTCATGCCGCATGCGTATCACGTGCAGCGCGTTATATGTTAGCACTCGAAATCGCACAGGATTTGTACCGGTAGATAGAAATTTAATTTAAACATATAACAATTCTTAATTTAATTTTACAGTACATAGTTAGAATCATCTCGACATTGTAGTTGTTCCGATGCACAAAATATATACAATAGAAATCAAAAGAAACAATTAAAACCCTTTTTTGTGTTGGGAGGGTATAAATAAATTTTAACTTTCATTGGCCTTGGTCTCTTTTTTTTCTTTAGTTTCACTTTATTATTTGTTGTATAATTAGTTGACTGTTGATTATTTTCTCGATCGCAATAATTTTTATATTGCCAACAATGTACCTTAACTCATTGCATCATCGTCAATCTTAATTACATAAAATCATTTTCTTACTAATGATCAATTCTAATTCATCAAAAGTATAGATGCTTTACTAATCTTTTCTTTTTAAATATTTAGCAATACATTTAAAATTAATTTAACTATAAATCAAAATGGGATCTCGAGCACGCTCCCTTAAGTTTTCCGTTTGACAATGTCACGAGAGAAGAATAAATTAAGATTTTTAACTTAAATCCACTGTAAGCATATAAATTTGTTTTCCAAAAATTTTAACTGATATTTATGTTTCCATAAAAATTGAGGTGGCGTTTGGTTTGAAATGTAGGAATGAGAATGAGCCAATCAAAGTAAAAAAAAAAATCTTAATATTTTCTCTTGCTACGTCAACGCCTACGTCATTTCTTCCATCAAACACTTACATCTCGTTTGGAAAACTTTCCAAACTTAAGTAATGGAATTGAATTCCTTAATTTAGAATAAGTTAGTAAATAACATAATTGAATTAGATTCCCTAATTTAAAATTTGTTAGTAAATAATATAATTTAATTTAATTCTTATAATTTTACCATTTTATCATTTTTTAATAAAATTTAATATTCTTATAAATAAAATACTATTTTATCATTCATAACTAGCTTCCTCACATATTCTTTGACTAAGATAATGAAAATTTTCTTAACTACTTTCATCTTCCTCACAGAAAATATAATAGTTTCATGTGCTTGACAACTTAATGGAACCTAACCACGACCACCAACTTAATTCAGCTTTTTCTTTTTTTGACACTTGCGTGATATCTTTTTACTCGATTTTACACGAATGGAGCTCTCTACCTGTGCAACAGGTAAGTTGGACAGAAGAAAGAGATATTCTTTGGCAAATGTTATGCTCGAAGAGTTTCACAATACTAATGATAAGACTAGGCAGGAGATGTTGTTGGCAGAGTTTAGCATGCCTACATGATGAATCTTTGTCAAGAGCTTAGCACGTCTATTAGATTAGTTCTGGAAGTTGTCTACAGACAACATTTCTCTAAAATATCTTATGGTTGCTGCAGTAGAAGAGGGCAAAGATCAGTCTTAAACTATGTTGGGAAGGAGATCACCTCAGGGTTCTGCGCGAGAAAAGAAGGCGGCGAGAGAAGCTGTGCGCTAGAAAGAAGCATGAGAAGAGAAGGGACGAGAAAAACACAAGGGAGAAGGTCAAAGTGATCATTTTAACTGTTTAAAGGAATTGAATTGTAATTCTCTTCACAATTCAGACCTAAAAGTGTCTGAATTGATTTGAGGGGTTAGTAGGGAATTGAATTCCAATTCTCTACTAATTTCTTGTTGAAAGTTATATCAAATGATGGAATTGAATTTCAATTCTTGAAAGAATTGAATTCCATAGGTTTTCAAACAAGGTGTAAGAAAACTTCTTCCATGCGAACGTAGATTCAAAACCGAAAACACAGTCGAGGTTCCGTGACGTGGCCTCCGATGGTAAAAGGTAATTAATTTGCCTCAGCATCTCTTTTAATTTATCTCTAAGTTAACACGGAAAAGATAAATCAGTCATTAATGCAAGTGATTGAGATATGTGGAAGGACATACTCGAACGCGCAAAGTTTCAACCCAAAGATCTTATATGTCAACCTTCTATGTTTTAACTACTGCACCGTCCCAAGAGAACGGAGTAAGCTCATTCACGTGATAAAAGGTGATTCGTTCGCCCCCAGCGCACCTACCAACCGTCAATACGGAAGAGATAAATCAAGGGTAGCTTTTAGCTATTAGTGCAAATCGTTAAAGCATGGGGGAGGTATATGCTTGGACACATTGAGTTTCGACCTCAATACCTCATATCGCAATCTCCCATGTCTTAACCTTCGCACCGCTCCGAGGGGACGGAGCAAGCTCATTCACGTGGCAAAAGGCGAATATGCTCGCCCTCAGCACCCCCGTCAATCTGTCTCAGGGACAATACGGAGAAGGTAAATCACAGGTGACTACTAACTATAAGCGCAAATGGTGAGGATACAGAGCAAGCTCACTCACACGTATTGAGAAAGCGGCTATTTTTTTTAATTTTTTTAATAGTAATATGTAAGAAAATATAGGACCGCAGGGGTTGGAGCAGCTCTGGCCATTTTAAAAATAATAAAATATTAAAAAATTATAGGACCCATAAAAAAAAATATAGGGCCAAGACTCAAGAGCATCCACCATGATGCCCTTACGCGGACGGTGCTATAAACCCAATGATTCACGACAGAAAATAGAATTGTGGAATTTTGTGTTTATTTTCCCAGTGATTCATGACGATCCCGTTCCCGTTTACAGCGGCAGTCACGTATGCGGTCGCATTTCCCTGCGGACGACGACCAGTCACAACTCTCCTACCCGCGCACGTTAGCGTGCTTAATAAATTATATAACTACCGCCAGCTTTATTTTTGTTCTTCTTTAATTTTAGTTTGAAAAATTCACGAGGAAGAAGCTGATTGAGTTGCAAAATCCCTTCTTCTGGGATCTAAATTTGGGCGCGCCGATGGCGTCTCTCTCTAATCGAATCCTCTCGCCGGATTGCTACGACGAGGAGGATGATTGCCTCATTCCGGCCCAACCGCCGTCTCTCTCGCCGCCGGTTCCTCCCTCCCCCTCTACCAGCTTCCGTACTCACTCTTCCCTCATCCCCACCCTCCCTATCGCCGTTGCCTCCTTCTTGGCCGCCGCTCTCGTGTTCATCTTCGTCGCCCTCTACATCCTCCACCGCCGCCGTGGCCGCCGAACTGCCGCCGCACCCGATGCGGACCCCGAGCCCGCCTTCGAGGACGATGACGGCGAGGTCGACCACCACGTCTGGTACATCCGGACCACGGGTCTCGATGAGTCCACCATCGGCGCCATCGCCACGTGGACCTACAAGGCGGACGAGGGCGTACTCGGCTCGTCCCGCGGCGACTGCGCTGTGTGTCTCTCGGAGTTCCAAGATGGGGAGCTTCTCCGCCTCCTCCCTAAGTGCCACCACGCCTTCCACATAGGGTGTATTGATACTTGGCTCCGGTCCCATATCAATTGCCCTCTCTGCCGTGTGCCCGTCGTAACCCTAGTCTCCGCGGCCGGCGGTAGCGTTCGTGGAACAAGTACTTCTCTTTCCTCTGTTTCATCCTCTTTTAATTCGACCGCGGATCAAGCCGGATCCAGTTCAGTCCCATCTGGCCTAATGGATCACAATCAGATAGATGGCCGGACATCGGAGACTTGTCGCTACACCTTAGAAGTGGTACCGGCGGATGAAAGATTGGAACTTGGAGCTGCTCCTGAAAACAGAAACATGATCAACCAATTTCCAGATTCTGACATAGGATTGCCTGGTGATGTCGAGGGACAAGAGTTTCAACCCATACGGCGTTCATTTTCTATGAGTTCCTTCCCTCATGCTACTGCACTGAACATAATAGAGTTGGAAAGGAACATGAAGGAAACCGGCCTGAGAAAGCAAGGCAACACTTCAAATGGCATCACCTCATTGCAGAAAGAAAATGGAAGATTTTTGTCAAGTACTAGTGAAAGGTTCTTCTCATCAAAACATGGGCGAGCCCAGAGTTCAGTTCTCCCATTACGATAGTCCTACGATTTGAATAACTTGTCACGCTAAATATGCAATTTTGGATACAACAGTGGTTCTCAGCAAGTTGGAAGAGATGCACTTAGGTATAATGCTACTACCAAGGTGAAGAGTGGAAACATAGAACAAGAATCTTATCATCTGTGCTCCATCCGATATAATTAAGGCTGGCATGAAGAGTCTTAGGGTGACTTTGCAAAGAAAATATGGAAGGCGAGGTGTGGTAAGTTGAGCTTTGCCTGTTTTTCGAGAGTTCATATTTGTAAATATATGAATATATTTGAAGTTCATTAAAGATTTACAATTGCCTATATTGCAAAGTGTTAGGACAACTTTATTTGTGTTGTTTTCGCTACTTGTATTCTTAAATCTGGATCCTGGTTATCCATGCTCATGTAAGAGAAGCAAGATGCTAATCATCATGTGCTTTGTAGTTTAAGGACTTCAACTTCACACTGTTCGTCAATTATTGGGTAATGTGTTTCTTGATTATTTTCACAGAAGAGCAAATTTTATTACTATACTTCTTTCAATTATAAGCAAAATAAGATCAGCTGTGCATTACAGTGTTATAGTTGGTTCACAGGAAAGAAAATGTATTCTTTCATTTTTTGGTCTGAAATTGTACTTGATCAACTTGGTTATTGCAGGAGAAACCTGTTGTTTGAGTCGATTGATTACTTGTTTTTCATTTCATACGTTTGTCATATCATCACTAGACCTAGTGTTATATCATTATATTAGACAATATGTCTAATTCATATTTCATTCATCATTGTTTTTCACTTTTGGTTGCTCATTCGCTGTGTTTCTGGTTATCCAGTTTGAACCATTTAATGAATGATTGGAAAATTATACAAATTTACCTATGATCATCCTACATTGGATAACTGAACTTGTTACCTTATTTAGACATCTTTTCTACCTAGTATGTAGATTAAAAAAGTCCATTTACCTTATATGGTTTTAAAGAGACCTCGTTGATCAGTGCATATATGTCAAGTTCAATGGGAGCAAGTTTGTTATACTTATTCTATACATGGATGATATATTGTTTGCGAGCAATAATAATGGTTTGTTGTATTGAATCAAGTCATTTCTATTCGGAAATTTTAAAATGAAAGATTTTTGTGAAGCATCTTTTGTTTTAGGCATACAGATCTATCCTGATCGTTCAAGAGATATTCTTGGACTTTACAACAGACCTATACTGAAAAGGTACTTATAAGGTAAGAGATACAAAACTGTACACATGGTGACACACCTATATCAAGAAGTGACAAGTTAAGCTTACAGCAGTGTCTAGGGCTTGAATTTGAAATAAAAGAGATAGAACAATTCCCATATGCGCTAAGGAAGACCGTTGCATTGGAAAGCGGTAAAGAGAATGATGATGTATTTGCAAAGAACTAAATGACACATGCTCACGTATCGGAGGTCAGATCACCGGGAGGTGATTGGTTATTCAAACTCTGATTTTGCTGGATGTTTAGATAGCATGAGGTTCATTTTGGACTATATTTTCATGCTTACTGGAGGAGCTATATCTTGGAAGAACGTCAAGCAGATGCTAGTAGCCACTTCTACTATGGAGGCAAAGTTGGTAGCATGCTATGAAACATCCAATCACGGGATTTGGTTGCAGAACTTCATCATAACATTGCAGATTGTTGATGACATTGACAGGCCACTAAGGATACTGTTATAATAAAACCGTAAAACTTTATGCCAAGAACAACCACAGTTTATCGAAGTCTAAGCATACCGACATCAAGTTTATAGTGGTTCAAAAAAGAGTTCAAAGTCGTCAGGTCATGGTAGAGTACATCAGCACAAATTCCATATAGGTTGATCCACTCACCAAAGGCAGGTGCCTAAGGTATTTCATGCTCACGTTGTGAATATGAGAGTCCTTCTTATGGAAAAAGAACCCATCTAGATAGACTCTGTATTTATTTTATTGCTCTATATTTGATTATAAAGATAAACATTTTATTTTGATTATTGTACGTACTTAAAGTTCAAGACCTTCATGAGATTTTATTTGTTTATTGGACACTAAAATGCAATATCATGATTTATTGCTGATGTTTAACATTTAATGTTTGTAAATGTGATATAATTTTTTTTTGAATCATGAAGTTTGGATCATGATTTGCTTTTGCAGTTTAGCATAAAATATTTGCAAATATGATCTAACCTCTTGAGGTCATCTTAGAACCAGTTGGAAATTGACATGCATTGATCACATTTCATATAATTTTCA
>JBAMIE010182591.1:0-13021 GCA_037177295.1 Kaempferia parviflora | reverse complement strand
CCCAGGTGGCCGATAGTTGACCCTTCTTACCTTAAAACAAAAACAAGTGCATAATTTCAGAATATTATGACATCCAACATCAATGATAAGATTTCACCGGTACAATATATTAGAAGGAATAGAGTTAATTGAAATATAGGTTGGCAAATGTTCTGTCCAAATCCAAATAAGAGTTGGAAGTTGAAGATTTATTTCTTATCTCTAAAGAATACATCACCATTATTTTGTGTGTGTTCCAACTATTTGGAACTGCTTCATGAACATGTTCAAACTTCAAACCATTACCATCTCAATCAATTATCTCCAACCATCTAACAGAACTACACTAACTGGTCTCAGAGTTTATTTTTACTTTATCCTTTCTAGTAATGCAACACCTTCCCCTAAGTTGCATTCTAACATCCCAACACCTTTGTCCTATAAAGTACAGTAGGTCATACCATAATCTTATAAAATATTATTTTTAGCCAAAGTGGCACATGATAGAATACAAGGCTCCAAAAGATCCCCTCTATTTTGACCAGCCATCCTTTTATCCTATCAATCTCTTATTTTCGGAGAAAATTTTGTGCAGAGCTTTCATGTCCATTCTTTTTAACTATTCCCTAAATTCTTTCCTTTTTGCTAACTACATTTCATGATTTAAGGTTAATATTTAATTATTTATCTATTTATGCTCTCATTAACTAACAAAACATTATTGACAAACAACATATACCAAGGGCATCTATCTCGAATCAGATTAGTGAATTGATCTAGAACTAGATAAAAAGCTAGGAATTTAAAATTGACTTTGATGTATATGTACTATGACTTAACTCTAAAGAATGTATTAGACTATAACAACATAAATATGATTGCAAGAAAAGTATTTTAAGAATCTGGTACCATGGTTAACACAACAAGAAAATAAAGCGTTGAGAACAACTTAAGTAAATTCAAAAGAGAAATAGAAGAGTAGCTTAAGGAATTGTAGAGAAAACTCGTACCAAAGCAAGAAAAACAACAATAAAATTAACGCTTAAAAATCCACTTAATTTGATAAGTTTTCTGTAAGCATAGTGCTAATCGTACTAATCTGAAAGTAATGTAATTGCCTTATAGAAAAAATATCCATGTAAGAGATACATAAAGAGAAACGCCCTTTGCGACATTTTGAGGAGTGTTGAGACTAACTCTCCTTCCCATGAACCATTGGTTTCAATCATAATATTGAATAGCTAACCAATGTTCAGGATCTAATAGCTAAAACAACATCCAAAAGTAACATGGGGGATGAGAGACTCTTACTTCAAGGCAAGAATGTTCAAATGAGATTCGAAGTGCCCGTGGCTTTGAATCAACCCTTGTTGACATAATTAACAAACAAAGAATTAAAAATGTCAAATAGAACTTGCTAAGCACAGTTCAATTGAAGTACTTTAGATATATGAAGTATGAATGTGGAAGTTAGCAACAGATGGTGGTCAGGAGACGCTAGACATAGAATGGGCATTGGACAGTATCTTGGAAAAATTATGCAAATAAATCTTAGCGAACTGAAGAAGTAAATGTTTAAACATCTTACCTCCACTTTGTTGTGCACCCAATCTTGTATGAAGGGAAGCTATTGAGTCCAAGACCAATGCCAGGATGACCATAATCAAATGGAATAGTAACGCAATTAATGATGGAAATCACAACCTTCATGATGGTGGATAACACTGCCTACCGGTAGGCTGCAGACAATAATGGACATATAATTTCATACATAGGATGAAAGTGATTTGACATGCTAAAGTGGATAACAACATCTATAATTGGAAACTTCAAAATGCTAATGGCACATACATCATCTAAAGTATTTCCAACAAAAGTTTCTCACTGATTTTGACAACGTGAAGCAATGTTTGAAATAAAGTCAATATTAGCTAATCCTAAAAAATAAAAAATAATAAACTAGTGCAAAAATGCTGAATTGCTAAGAAGATAGTTAAAACCACTACTAGAGAGGACCACCAATCCTAATTGTATTAGTAGAAGTAGCATTGAGCAGTGGACTTAATTGACAAAAAAACACGATGAAAAATGATTAAAGAAAAGAAATCTTTTCTGCCAGACTGAATGTAATCAGTCTGCAACATCTCGAATCCAATACCATTGTTGTTTTTTCATGTGTCATTACACAAGCTACCATCTACAAAAACTTTGCAATATCAACAAAGATGGTCAAAGCTAACTATATCGTCGTAGTGCAACCAAAATTAGGTGGCTTAACCTTCTCACCTCATTGAGGATGGACATTAAGCTCAAGAACCCATACTTAAATGAGGAGAAACAATTTAACCCTCTATGAGATATATCCTTAGTATCCTGACCGACGGTCGAGGAAAGAGAGAGATGGTGGAGAAGAAGGTTGACGATGATACCTCCAGAAGAGAAGGCGGCCGAAATCTACGAAATAGCCGGCGGCGATCTCCTCCTTCCCGTAACAGACTCGCCGCTCTCTTCGCCTCTTCCTCTCTGCCTCCCGGTTAATATCCGATGTTAAGAAAAATTCTATTCGGTTTTGTAAACGGGCCGTCTAATTTTGGACCGTCCGGTAACGGAAAAAGCCCACTAATAACGTCGACCTTTTTCTACTCGCCCCCTCAATATCACTTCCATTTCTACTCGCCGCCGTCCACATCGTTTTCTTCTTCCGCATCATCCGTTACATTCCAAGATCTATATCCAATTTTTTGGGTAAATTTTCTAATCTCAATCTTTCACACAGTTACAGATCTGAGCTCTGTTTTTTTTTTGTTTGGTATTTAGCAATGATTTTTCTTTGCCCCTTAGTTTCTTCTTCATTTCTTGGACGCGTTCGATTGCATTTCGTTTTTTTTTTCTTTTTCTTTCAAGCTAATCTAGTCTATTTTATTTGCAAGTAATAATTTACAAAATTGGTTTCTTTTTTCTGTTGATCTTTTGTTTTACCCCGTTTGCTAATGTTAGATCTGTTCTGCAAATGATGATTTGGGATCTGTAGAGAACTATTCTGATCACACACACACACACACAAAAAAAAAAAAAAAATATCGGCTCTATTTTAGCAAGAAGCAGGAAAAAAAATAGTACTGTTCAGTTGTGATCTGTTTAGTGCGATTGCTATTAGGTCTACCTTTACATCGTGCTGAGAAAATAGGTATTAGTTCTTTTTTTTTTCCTCTTAGATTATGCTCTATGGCGATTACATTATGTTATATGTGAAACAAGGCTCGTTGAACCAACCATCTTGAATCCTGTATTCTAAAAGAAGCCTTTGTCATCTTAATTACAAGTATTTTGTACTGTAAGTCCGCATCCTTTGTTCCTGTATCGCCCATGTTGTTGTAAAACATGCCAGATCTGTTAATTTACTCAGGAAAAACATGACAGCGTCCCACCTTGTTTTTTGATTTTGGTCAAACGGACGCCCCTCTTCTAAAAGTCTTTTCAAAATACTCGTGTAGTAAATAAAATCAATTTTTCTAGGTTGTTAATAAAAAATATTCTAAAATTATTTAAATTTACACATACTATTTCACTAAATATATATATATATTTTATTTGTCCAGAAAATGTTGGAAATATCCATTTGGATTAATCGGACAGAAGGTTCACTAGAAACTATTCAAACCTTCTCTACTGTGGACAAACACATCCCAAAAGTACTTGAATTTACAAACAACTGTTATTACTCTCAGTTATTTATTTTACTATAGTTTCCAAATTACAGAGTTTGGATAAAGGGAACAAAGCTAAAGCTATATGGTTTTACTAAAATTGTTTAGGTTCTCTAGATTGTGTAGAAACACAAAGATACATGTATATGCTTCCAAGTATGTTGCACCAACTTACATGTTTTATCCCTATATTTGTCTAAGAAATTAAATGATTATTAAGTTTAAACAATGTGAATAGATTAGAATCTGATAATTGAACAAGCTTGCTTATCAGTGTCACATAAACTTCAATCTAGGATTAAAAAAAACTTCAAAAACAAGTTAACCCTTCAACTTTGGCATTGCAGTAGAGCTCGTTGAAGTTGCAAATGAAGGAATTAGTTAGTGGATGGTCGGTGTGGGAGTTGTGGTAAAGCAAATGGTAAAGCTCAAGAGATTCAATTTGTGCAACAATAAACAAATAAATAGCAGATAACAAATAGTAAAGCTCAAGAGACTTTTTTTTCTTATGAGGGTGTAAATTAAACATGTAGTTAGTCACACACTCAGAACTTGGAACCATTTTGAATCCAACAATAAGCACAATCCAAGCATCAGGCCATTTTTGTAATGACCTGAAAATAAAATGTTGAAATTGAATAGAGGATATGAAAATTTTCTAATGTGATGTCTTCATCTTTGGAGAGTAAATTTTGAGGCTTTTGCATTTTATTTGATACTCCAAATCTCTCTCTATATAATTATCCAAAATTTATAATTAGTATGTTGAGTGTTTTGCATCACTGGATCTGTGCCCTGATTTTTTTTTGTAGTATGTTGAGTATGTTGATTTTTATGCTTCAGTTGATTCAAAATGGATCTTACGGCTGGTTGACATCTTTGAAAGTTTCGTGCCCACTGGTACTCTCTCTCTCTCTCTCTCTCTCTCTCTCTCTCTCTCTCTCTCTCTCTCTGTAGTGTGTGTGTGTGTGATTCTGTACTACTATTTTACTTTCACTAATATTTTGTAGATTTTGGTATGATGTTTTCGGGAGAAACCAAGAATTACAGTGAACTAGAGCAGACATTAATCCAGAAGAACTTTTCTGGGAGCAGCAACTGTGGAATGGCCTTCAAAACAACCATAAGAAAACAGAAAACACCCTTGGGATTTGCACCTGTGCTGTTTGAATCATTGCCTTCTTTCGTACCTTGGTCTCTTAAGATACCTATGAATGATGGATATCACGAATCTTTCTCTTTAGACTACTGCTTCTTATAACATTATTCGTGGTTACTCTGACTTGCTCAAAGGATTGTTTCGAGTCTGGATGTTCATCAATTATAGCATTATTTAAATGCTCAGTTTAGCAATGCCTGGGTTCCTTGGTGCTCAAAAAAGGCTTGCAGATGTAGAGGTCCATCTGAATGTTTCAATTCACTCTAATCTGCCAACTCAAAAGTTTTCAGCTGGGTTTTCCTTGCAACCACAGCAGGATCCCGATTGTCCAATCATACCTGGATTGCCTGATGATGTGGCAAAGTTCTGTCTTGTTCTTCTTCCCCGGAAGCATCTCCCTGTTATAGGTGCTGTTTGCAAGAGATGGAGATCTTTTATTAAAAGCAAGGAGTTTCTTGTTATAAGAAAGGAGGCTGGGAAGATCGAGGAATGGTTGTATATCTTAACCAGTGATCTTGATGGCAGTGGGAATCATTGGGAAGTATTGGCTGGCTTAGGGGGTAACAGAATGGTGCTTCCTCCAATGCCTGGTTCTAAAAAAGCTGGGTTTGGAGTTGCTGTCATTGATGCTTGTCTGTTTGTTATAGCTGGTTACTCAGTTGACATAGGGAAGGAGTGTGTTTCAAATGATGTTTATCAGTATGATTCTCGGCTTAATAGGTATCTCTCACTCTCCTCCATCATATTACATGTCTAGTTTGTCCTTGTTGCTTGCTTGGTATTGTTGAGTGTATGAATGAATACTGATTATGACTTAAATTTGAACTGTCTCTTAGCTTTACTCATAAGATGCTGAACTTTTATAGTATATTCCTTCTATAAATTGACACATTCCTTCTATAAATTGACACATTCTACCAAAAAATATTGTTTTTGCTGTATTGAGTTTGCTTTCATTCTTGTCGCTCTCCTGTTCTACTTTTTGTATGAAAATTTTGTTCAATCATAAATTCATCATGTGTTCAAGAACAAAAACTTGAAATGAGAGGATGGTTTAACAAAGGTGTATTCTTGAAACTAGATTACAGCGGTGAGCTTGAAGATGGCTAACATAGATTTTTTTTTTTTTTGTATCCTTTTATTTCCCTTGTCTAATGAACCCTATTTTAACAGAACAACTTTAACATGGTTAAACAATGATAGTATAACTTTTTGTTGGTTTTGTTTCTTCAGGAAAAGAAACTCAAATTTTGTTTTCTTTATTCAGCTGTATGCCTTGTCTAAAAAGATTGACAGTGGCATAAAATTCTAGGTTTACACAGACACATTTGAAATGCATGTTAAGTATTCATAATTGAAAATGAATTATAACTGGTAGTTGGCTGCAAAAGTCAAAATGAATTTGTTTGTTTGTTTGTTTGAGTATCAAAGCTACTTGCATTGTTATCATGGCAAGCCAGTAGATGACCAATATTTTGTCAAGACTACTTGTTTGTTTGAGTCCCTGTATTCAGCACAAGTCTCTGTTACTTTTCTGTTTTTCTAAGAACACACGCTTTTCTGGGATTCACAAAGATAACAAAACTTTGTCAGGCTGAGAATTATTCAATCCTGCAATCCCTAATACTAGGGAGGATTTTGAAGTACATCTTCCTCGTTGCTCATAGACATAACCTGTAGGGATGGAAAATTCACTTAAATTATACTTTCCTCAATGTAGCATAAGTGATCATTTGGGCATCCAAGTTACTGGGAGATGATATGCTTTTTGGCAAGTAGCTTGCTGGAGTATCTTAAAGGCCGCTATCACCCAATTTGTTAAGAAATTTTAGGAAAAAGAAAAGCTTGTAAAATAGTCTTCCACTAACTAAAGTTCTTGAAGTCAGTATAATTACTGATCACACTAATCAACTAATTGAATTATAGAAAAGAGTTGAATAAAAGTCATTTTTGGTCATCTATTTTAGCCTGTTCTTCTGACTTAAGTCGTCTGAATTAAGTTAATTGTATGCGGTTATTGGTCCCAAAAATATAACACAACCTACCATTTATCAGATTAAAAGCTAAAACCCTTAGCTACAAGCTAATAACTCCTTTTTCTGAATCATTTTAATCATTGGTGGCAAAAGGCGAATCGCTCGCCCCCAGCGCCTAAGAATCATTTTAATCATGCTAAGCAGATCTGTGTCATTGCTATTGATGTTAGCTATGCCCATTCAGTTTTTCGTTCATGTCGATTGATTAATTGGCAAGCATCTTGCTTTGTTTAGTAATGTGCTTTTGCATGGTGATTATATCTTGTTCTTTTTTCTGTACTTCATTGTACATAAAAAAAAATTGCTTAAAAGAGAAAGTAACTCAAACATTTATATAGTGAACATAAAGTTGCTCAAAGTCAAGTCAACCTACTAGATTTAATAGAGCCCTCTCAAGTTGATATGATGTATAACAGATTGATTACCAATTTGATGTAGTCGATAATGAATATATCATGTCACTTTGTTTATCATGATTAATTGATTCATTCAGTACTGCTCTACTGCACATTATCTGCCCACAAATATGAATCTAAGGAAGCGTTTCCTTTTACAGATGGAGCACATTGGCCAAGATGAATATTGCTCGTTGTGACTTTGCCTGTGCCGAGCTTGATGGTTTTATATACGCTGTAGGTGGAATTGATTCCTATGGTGATTGCTTATCAAGTGTTGAAGTGTATGACCCAAGCATAAATAAGTGGACCGTAATCGAAAGTCTTCGTTGCCCAAGGTGGGGTTGCTTTGGTTGCAGCTTTGAAGACAAACTTTACGTGATGGGTGGCCGATCTAGCTTCACAATTGGTAATACCAAGTTTGTGAATGTGTATCATCCAGAAAGCCACTCATGGAATGAGATGAGAAGCGGATGTGTAATGGTCACCGCACATGCTGTGCTCGACAAGAAGCTGTTCTGTATCGAGTGGAAGAACCAGAGAAAGTTAGCAATATTTAATCCGGTTGATAGTTCTTGGAATAAAGTTCCAGTGCCTGTTACTGGTAGTTCATCCGTAGCATTCCGCTTTGGGATATTTAACCACAAGCTGTTACTTTTTGCGCTTGAAGAAACGCCTGGATATCAAACACTACTCTACGATCCTGATGCTCCAGTAGGATCTGAATGGCAGACTTCTTCACTGAAGCCCTCCGGCTTGTGCCTGTGCAGTGTGACAATCAAGGCATGAAGGTTCCTTATGTAGGTTGGCTTATCGTCTTCTTCGTTAGGTTGGCTTTAGGTTGCTAAAGCCATTTGGTTTCCGAATTATGTTTGTGATTTCAATTCAGCTCTACTATGGAATGTCTCTGATATTATTTGAGTGCAGTCATATTCACTCCCAAAAATGTGACTGCATAATATTTACATTTGCTTCAATATTAAACTTTATTTATTTATCAGGCACTACTTGCTGCTGATCATTGGATCATTAAATAAAGTTAAACTTTATTTAACTTCTAACAAGGATGGCACATATATGATCTGGGAGGGCAACAAGCTGATTAGTCGATGTGGTCAAAATGTATCAGGCAGTCTCATCGATCCTTGTGATCCAAATAGGCTCACGAAGAATTTTGCATTTCGTTGAAATAAAATCTCAGGATGAGATTTCCAATGTGTATGTATTACATGCATTAAATCACTTTCTACGTAGCTCATGGTAGAGACCTACCAAAACATCAGAATGTACACAGAACGGGTAAAGGTAAAAGTTCATTCCCAGTCCAGTCCCCACCCTTCTTCCTAAATCAACCAAAAATGAAGAAATAATAAATGAATCTGGCAAGGGATGCTTGCACTCAATCTTACCTTGACGTACTTGTAGACATGACTCTCCGGGATTGGAGATGGCTCGAGCCTCTGCTCTGTTATAACTTGCAAAATTGGCTTCTGAGCTGGTGGTGGTGAAGGATGCTTGCACAGATATCGTCATCTCATGTCGCAACATTGAGGTTTTCCTGCCTGCAATTTCTCCCACATGCACATCATTTGCCTAGGAGACTGGTAATGAGCGGTGTAGTAATCCTTAATGCAACCGAACTGGCAAAATTTGAGGTTGTGGACGTACTCCACGGGGTTCTTAGTAATGTTGAACTTCTCCACCCACATGCCCATGCTCACGTCTTCCATCTTGAATAACTGCAGAAGAGTGAACGAGTTAGGACAATGTCACAGGTGCAAGAAAGAATAGCTGCAGTTTCCTAAAACTTGTAACAGTGATCCTTTAAAGGTCTATCATTTTTCAGGCATATTTACTTGCATAGTCTAAAAGCAATTGCTATCCGATGAAATGCAGTCCGCAAAAGTTAGGGATATTTTACATTTTTGAAGAAATGAGTTCAAGTGGCACTTTTAAAATGAAAATGAGTATGATGTTTTATTTTTTTAAAAAATGAGTATATTTACTTTGGAACAGTGTTATTTGTCAAGTGTCAAGAAAAGTATGAATGGCAATGGACATTTTGTATGTTGTGTGATACAATCCAATGGATTATAAATAAAAAAGAGAATTTTAATAGAAACTATAATTTGGATCTTAATGTGACTCCAGGTACTACATATCCACCAGAGGAACTTTAATAAAGTCATGATGCCAATCTGAAACAGGAGAACTTGTCTATGTGTCGTACATGATGTGTATATTAACTGTTAGTCATCTCTTGGATTAGTAACTTGCTTATGTGCCGCTAAGCTGACTTGTATGGTCAATGTGCCATGTGAAAAAAGTTTCTGTATCCTTCAGCTTTCTTCTTAATCCAATCTCCAAATTTTCAATTTAATAATGAGTTAAGCTTTCCAGGGGAACTAACCACTTGGTAGTCAATGAGGCATATTGATAAGTCAGCTTAATAAACATGTCCCTAATTGATGACTTAAAAATTCATTTAACAGAGTGTGGCCGGGAGATGTTTGTATAAAAATGTAATTAGCATAGATTTGTTACACAATGAAGTATTGAACTATCTGTTAAAATCAAGATAGGAGCTTACTCTCAGAGTATGCTTTTCAAACTCCGAAACAACATAATTTGCAATATCAGAAGATATAACATAGCCTGGACCATTAGCATAATGTGGGTAATTCTCCTCTGGCCATTCCTGAAAGGAAGAAATTTAATGTTACTAAACTATATAAAAAAAATGTCATTAGAAATCTGGAGATAATATTAACAACACTATATTTGTTACAAGGAAAAAAAGGAAAACAAACAAATAGTAAAACTTAATGTTTCATCTGAACCAACCCATCCCTCATCCCACCTCCTGAACCCTGACCATATGTCAATTGAGCTGGATCAAAGGAAGAACAAGAGGAGAAAAAATGGCATCAAGAGGAGTGATGAAGAGGAGAAAAAGGAGGATAAGAAGCAACCAAGCAAAGAAAGGATTGAATTAATTACATGTTAGATGGTTCTCCTAAGTATCTTCTCCAAATTGTGAGCATGTCCTCTGTGTTTTCCTGAGGTGAATCTATTGATTTACTTTTTTATGTAAAAAATATTAACATGGTAAAATTCCGAATAGTGAAATTTCCAAGTTCTTTCAATCATCTAGAGAAGCCAAAGTTGCTATGAATATGTAACACACCATGTACTAAGAGTAACATCGATTCGATATTATCTGTGGGACTGCTATGGCTGCCTACAAGAGCAGGGGGCTTCTATAAGTAAAACAAACAACTGGAAAGAAAGAAGAATCCTAACCTCAAAATGTTGCTTCAACCTTACGGATCTAAAAAGTTAAGTATGCATGTAACTTGCGGTGAGATAACCACCAACCATACAGCGAATAATTAAAAGGTGAAGCATTAAGTGTATCCACAAAAATAGTTAAAACATTTGTTATTCATGAAAAATGGCATCATAATGTAGTATAAATAGATAATCTCCCTAAGAATGTGAGATCACCCATTATTTGCTCGCTATCATCATTCCTCTCTCATTAGCAGTGCTATTGCCAAGTTCAGATTGACAATTTTTATTATGAACCACAAATGGTCAATCTAAAGATGGGAAAATGAAAGAAAGAAGAGTCATGTTTGGAAACTGTGTTTGGGAGAAATTAAAACTAGGAGTCCTGTCAGGTTCTTTTGAAATTTTGAAAAAAAGTTATATGTTATATGCATGCTTAGCTAGGACATGCAAATTATCATGGTTTGTATATTTCTGTTTCGTGTTACATCTATCGCCTTGATTCATATACAAAATATCTATATGAAATTGGATTAGTTAGCATGGTTAGTTTAATTATTAAATAATGGATGCAAATTTTCCTTACCATAATTGATTAGGTTGATTAATCTGATGTATTATATAGTAGATGCAAACTTTGTGCCTTACTGCAATATAACCAGTGCTATTTTAAAAAAAAAATGAACCACATTTGGTAGTGGCTTAACGACATATCTTTGCACATGGTTTTTCAAACCTTGAGAAATATAATAAATAGCACATTCCTCCTCTTGCCACAGAGCATCTGGAAGCTTGTTTAGGAGCTTGCAAATTCTAATTTCCATAGAAATGAAACATGAGCAGAAGAAAGAACATACCTCATATGTCACAGCCCATTTGCCAGAGCGCAGAGGCTTGTGATAATAATTAATATTCCCTATGTAAAGACTTCTGTCGGATGAAATTTTATTCACTTCCTTGAGTACTGAGTCAAGCCTCACAAATGTGTCATCATCACACTTCATAATATATTTAGCGGATACTGTTTGAACCTATTTTTGCAGAGGACAAAAGAAGTATAGTTAATTAATTATCACCAACTAATGTACAATTATGATTAAAGCTCCAACGGTAAATTTTAACATCTAATAGGCAGATTTTACTTACCCCATACTCACAGATAGCAACAGTCTTCAAAACAACTAGATCATAACTGTCCATGTAAGGTACTATAACAATATCCCCAAAGAATTCCGCTTCTTGTTTTAATTGCATGTTCACCTCCTTTCTTCCAGTCTGGCCAGAAAATGTGTCAGAAGATGATAACCTAAAATAACTGGATTTAACAAGCAACTACAAAAAATTACCAGCGCAACAAAGAACCTCGCCACCACATTTGATGATCTAGTTAATGCAGACATCCAAGATTTTCTGACTGCCATACGTTCTGCAAAATGGTTTCCAGCGGAAAGTATGCCAATGAAAAGTTCTATAGGTTTATCAGTAAGTGGAGGAGCCTGCCACTGAGCAGACATCTCTAGTTCCCTTTTCAGGGAAAAACTAGGGTGCCTAGCAGGCAATGAAACAGCATATATTGACTCAATGTCGAGATCTCCATTCAATGACAGGCCGGTGGCATCTTCAAGGGCGAAACTCTGTAGTAAAAATCAAAACTTTAAAAATAGAACTTAGTAAGTCAATTTGAAGTTAGAGAGAAAGATTTAAGCTAAACTCACAGTGCGGTACGGAAAGGATGCTACATGCTTCCCACCAACATTTATATGATAACCCTCTAAACCAGCAGTTAATGTTAAAACAAACAATTTGTCTTCAACAAATGGATATGGCCAATCAAATGAGATTTTCGCCGAACCAATTAATCTCTTAAACCACCATGACTTCTTTGTCTCTTCCACCTGGGTATCTTCATTTCGAGTCCACCCTTCACACTTAACCAGACCATCAACTGTAACATTTGACAATCCAAATCAGATAAGAATGAAAATATCATATGCATATTGAAGATTGATATGTTTTAGGAAAAAAAAAAATCAGAAACTAGTCTAAAATTCCTAATAGAATTCACAGATGGGATTTGAATATTTAGGCCAACGAGTATCGTGAATGTCCATACCTGTCTCCTCGCTGGACTTGGACTTCCAGCCCTCACATCGCTGAGCGGACCCCCACTGCATCCGGTAGCAGGAGTTCAGCTCCATCACTGGCTTGCCGCTCCAATCGCCCTTTAACCGGGGGTTAAAGTGCAGAATCCTTGGAGGGTCTTCGCCATCCACAGCTTTAAGCCCCTTTAGCTCCATCATGAACTGAGAAACCACCGGAGCCTGCTCCGATTCCTTCAGAACAGATATCTTTGGGTCATAATCGGGGTGTGCCCTGCGTGGCCTCGCCACAAGAGTGATATGGGACCCCAACGTCAGCACACAAGGAAGCACCGTCAATCTCCCTCGCTCCTGA